>OZ012689.1:47418129-47503129 GCA_963942565.1 Maea johnstoni | reverse complement strand
CTTAATTCTGTTTCCAATACTTCTCTATTCAAAATGATCATTGTTCTGTTCTATTGATATTCAATATCTTTTCGATAAGGTAGTAGGAATTGACAGTTAGTGCAGTCATGCATTTTATTTTTTCGTATTACATATCTATTCATATCTAATGTTTTTTTTGTTTTTTTTTGTTATCTGTTATTTGTTATTTGCCCCTTTTTTTTTACCGAAAACGTTTAAAAGCATATTGCATTCTAGACTATCGTCTAGGATGTACTCAATAAAATGCAATGTATCATTCATCTCACAAACGATACCCGAATACAAACAAATTCTACTTTATTTTCAAATCATCCTTGAAATATTCATTTGAAACAAACATTTTCACGCGGATCTCGTAAAACATCATTTTAGGTTGATAATCGATGTACTGCCACAGTATGGTGTAAACTTTATGAAGAACATTTAACCCCTGATCATATTTTTGGAATGCCAATCATTTTTCTCATTCATCTTGCATAATCAGTATACCATTTGAAGATCATAATTTTTGACAAAATATTCTAAAGAGGAAACTTTGGGGAGTTGATTTTGGGAGTTCCGATATAATACTAGCGATCGAGATTCTACTGTACGTTTCATGTGTGCATATCTTGCCTTTCAGAGTGGCCATTGTGGTGTGAGTGAGGTGGTGGGCCTGTGTTTCCTGCACCGCCTGGCTCTCTGGGCGGCACACACATTTCCAGGAGTACAGGAGGAGGTGGACAGGAAACTCCAGGATTTCATCACCACAGACAGGATGAGAAGGAAAAACAATTGTCCAGAGATAGAAAAGATGATCGTGATGTTATTGGTATCAAAACAGTACAGGTAAGCTTGCAAATAATTAAGTACAACTTCCCCTAGAGTGAAATTGTGAAGACTCAAGCTTAAGATTTCGTGGATCTATGAAATGGGGATTGAAGCATGAACTTCAATAGACAAAAATATATGTATTTAGTGAAAAGTATACATACATGGTGTGACTATATAAAAAATAGGTAGATTAAAAAAAATAGATGCTCTCTTTAATGATATAGAAAATGTTAAGTTTTTCTGTTTTACCATCCTTGGATACTTAACTAGTCATCTGTATGGCTAATTGAATATTTTGCACATGACATTGTGGCAGTTTAGGTGCCTTTCTCAATGAAGGACCAAGGTGGATATATTTTCAAAAATAAAAGAGAGTCATGTTCTCCATTTCAAGTGTTCTATCTTGCCATGATATGAGATAAGCTGGTCAATTTGTTGCTGATGTTATTCTTATTGTTTTCCATAGATGGCGTGACATGTCCAACTGTGTCCTGAAAGAATGTCTTCGTCGTCAAGTAAAAAACAATGTGGCTGAGAGTCCAGACCTGGTGCGAATTGATACCGAGAAGAACAAACGTTTGTTGGAAACAACCAGGTTGAGCAAGGGGGCTTGGCAAGCATTGGCACTACAGGTAAGGACAAAGCCTTGATCCTCAGCATCATGTTATAAAAACTAGTATAATATTTGTAAATGTATGAAGAGGGTTTGTACCATATGGAATAAAAACTTATCTTTACAGGGCTCGACGCTAAGGGTGAACCTATGGCCCCAGGCCAGTAAAAATTCCCAAAAACAGCTTCGGGCCAGTAAAAAAAGACCTCAACTGGTCCTACAGGGCCAGTAAACATATGGAGACATTTTTGTTAAAAAGTTTCCTCCTGAGAATGTCACCAATTGTTTTTGAAATAAATGTTGTGGTGAATCTTATGCTATGTTCTTTCTTGTTATGTTAAAGAAAAAAAATGTAGGACCAGTAACCATTTTGCAGGACCAGTAGATGCTAGGTGTTACTGGTCCTACAGGGCCAGTACCATTTTGAGTTAGCGTCGAGGCCTGCTTTAAGTCAAATCTTCCTTAAAATATTGCTTTAAGACCCCTATCTGTTTGCAAACAACATAATCATCAGATGCAGTCTGATGTGCCATGTATAACTATTATTGAGATGTTAGTCATGTGAGATCCAGTGATATAAAAAGAAACAATTAAGGGATGAAATATCATTTGTGTTATGTTATTGACATCAACATTTAATTATTAACAGTATTGTATATATATATATATATATATATATATATATATATATATATATATATATATATATATATATATATATATATATATATATATATTTATATATATATATATATATATATATATATATATATATATTTATTTATATATATATGAAATATCATTTGTGTTATGTTATTGACATCAACATTTAATAATTAACTGTATTGTATATATATATATATATATATATATATATATATATATATATATATATATATATATATATATATGTGTGTATTATGTATTATGAAATATATTCTAAGTATTCTGCAATTTTATCATAGGTTTCTTTGGTTGAGAAGTTGTCACCAGAGAATCGATCAAGAGATGAGATTATACAGGAGTATGATGCCAACTTTGGGTTTCCTCAAGCAGAACTGGTCCAGAACATAAAGTCTCTTGTGAAAGAATCCAAGAGCATCGATACATACAGTGATTGGTTCAAGGTGGGTATATTTTTCCTGGGCCAAAAAAGTTGTGTTTTGAGCTATCCTAACCTGCCATGAAAACTTCTGTAATCCTGACAATCACTTTCCATTTCTATTATTCTCAGGAAGTGTTTAGTTCATAAAAGATTTGGTGATGAAAAAAATTGGAAAGTTTTCAACAATCACAAAGAGAAATTAAACGAGATAAAAAGTCTTCATCCATCAGTCATAACCCCTGTCAGTATCAAATGTATTTAAGTGCTATCCATTGGAGTCAAAAAATATTCCCCAAACCTGTTTTGCTCAGTCATAATTTACCTGTTGTAAACAAATTTTTCGCATATTTTGGTTATATAATGTTAATATTCTCTACATTTTGTGTTTTTATTATATGATATCACAGCCAATATTCTTACATTATATTTTAGGTATTGGGAGTTGAAGTGCCTGAGGAGGAGCAGTTTCACGAGATGCTGATCGACTCTCTGCATGTTGTCATGACAACCAAGGGTTACCATGAGCGCAAAGGGAAGTGGCGAAAACTGCTGTTCGATTACATGTGCAGCAAGGATGAAGTGGGGAAGATGTCCTTAAGAGTCCGTGGGGAGGATGGCAGAGTGAAGAGAAAAGCTGATGTGATTGCCAAAAAAGACGATTCTAATGACAATGGAGATCGGGTAGGAAGATCTAAACGCCGTAAACAAGGGGAGAGGCGAGCCGAAAGTATTAAGGGAAGAAAACGTAATGCGGTTCAAAATGAACGACGGGTGGCTGCAAAGAAATGCAGGAAAGCATAAGTCATATGTAAAATCCCATGTGTGCGTTTTGTAAAGGTGATGTAAATATCATATGTGATATACAATTTATACATGTATTGTGTAGAATGCTGAAAACTACATTGTAGGATTAGATGTCACTAATAGGATAATACCCAATCATCTAATGTACCAGAAGGTGAATTTTTCGATACCTTAGATTTACATAATGGTATTGATGACTTTTTACTCTCTCTCTCTCTCTCTCTCTCTCTCTCTCTCTCTCTCTCTCTCTCTCTCTCTCTCTCTCGATTTCTCTTGAAGTTTCATAAATAGATCTGAAGTACGGAGTACATTCATCAGATCACCGTCTGATATAAATGAATCCATTAGACATGCCACCGTTCATGATATGAATATTTCAATGCATATCTTACATGTGATGCATTCACCTATGTGTGTATGCCACTTTTCAAGGGAACAATTGTTTAGAATATGCCATTCGCAGTGTGTGTTTCATGGATACTAGTATGATAGTAGATAATCCTTGTGATAACTTGAAATTGCACCTGGCTGATTGGGTCGTGAATTACATTATACCTCCACATATTGATTGGGTGCTGAAAGGTTGTTTTATAAGCACTGTAATTTCTTGTTTATTGATAAACTGAGAGCCTATTGTATGTTGTATTTTTGTAAATAAATTGCCATACTTGAGGAAATGTGTTTAGTCTTATACTTACCCTTATAAACCTTTATGATGGTCAACGGGTTTACTTGCTCGGGGAAGCTGGGAACATTAGGAATCTACCAGACTCGCTCTATTTGTATGTCTAATCACCTTGTCAAAGTTACAAAATGATGAATAAACTCATTAATGCTTGAGAGTTCTTCTGAAAACTGTCATCTAGATCTATAATACTTGGGAAAATAACTTGTCAATGATTTTACAAAATATTTGAAGAATTATTGTTGATTATGATTTTTATTAGCATTTGTCCATCAAACGTTTTCCTAACCTAGCTTTTCCCTGCAAGATTTCATTAAAGTTATTAGGTTCCTTTTGGCCGCTGCAGAGACCACCATACTAACCTAAAAGCTCCCTGGCCGCTGTAAGCATTAATGGGTTAAACACCTTAATTTCAGGGACATATCATAAATAATATACAGTATCAAAAGTGCCAGTTTAGATAATAATATAAATATGTGGATATAAATACATGTACATCATACTGATAGCTGTTTGTATTTCCATGGATCTATGTCTATTCCACTCCTTTATATTGGACTGGAAGAGCTCTATATTGTATGAGCATTAGATAATCACCAGCATTATCTATGCTACTGGGATAGGTACTCTTTGACAGGGATGGGACCTGTTCTCTTGCAGATGCAGCTCTTTACAAAACCCTTTCACAATCAAAATGTTGATTTTCTAACTCCGAATTATCAAATTTCAATAGTTATGCTTAAAATCAATGTTGTCGGTGGATCTTTGTTAAAACAAACCCCACCCACCTCCTACATAAGGACCCCCATACAGAAATCGTGAATATGACCTCAAAGTATTATTTTTTTGTATTAGGTAGACGAGTCTACCTACTAGCTACCACTATACTCGGGAACTGAAACCGAAAGATGGGATGGATACTTGCAACTTGTAACAAGTGACTTTAAAAAGTTCTCTGTGACCATATCCTGTCATGATCATTCTAGACAGGGATGGGACCCATTCTGTTTACCGCTACCTGTAGAATACAAAAAATGCAAATACAGAAGTTTTACGATATCCCTTGTGTGATTAAAATGGTTGATTTTCTAACTATTAAAGAATTGTCACATTTCCATAGTTTTGACAGAGATATATAGATTAAGTATTACAGGTCACTTATTTTGCTTAAAACCAATGTTGTAGGTCAATCTTTGTTAAAAGTAACCCCCCATACGAAGGATCACCTACACAGAGACCCTGGATCTGACCGTGTGGTATTTATTTTTCCTTTAAATTTAGTATCAAAAGTCCACATCAAAATGTTAAACCTCACTCACTGTATGCTGTAATTTTAAGTGTGGAAAATCAAATACCTTACATGTAACATCCTATGACACTCATCAATGTCCGTCATTTGAAGATAATGCTGAATTGAAAATATCGTATATATATATCAAAAAAGTCTATCCCCTTTGCTTTCTGAAAAAAGATTGCTTGAAAACCTCCTAGCCATTCAACCAAATCTTGTTAGATCTACATACAAAGCCTATTTTAACAGAGGGGGTTAGTACTAACAAACGTATGGTGTGAGTGATTGCCTAATGGCCTGTTCTTTAAACTTCATGACATGGGTATCAGAGGGAAGCTATGGCGGGTAATGTACCGGACATATACCGATTTTTGTTTCAGAGTCCGAGTGGCCGGTAGCTTCTCCGGTTGGTATCCCATGTCATGTGGGATCCATCAAGGGGGGGTTTTGTCGTTAGTTAAGTACATTATCTTTATTGATGAACTTTTGATCGAACTAGAAAGGTCCAAACTATGTTGCACCATCTCCCATATCCCAAGCAGCCCAGTTGGGTATGCGGACGATTTGGCTACCGCCACTACGTCGAAATTTCGCTCTGACAGAGTGCACTGTATAGTTCATAATTACGGCCGTAAATGGCGTTTTAAGTTTAATGCTGCAAAGTCAGCTGTTATGCTTTTTGGTGAGGATAGGAAGACTAGTGCAATTAATCGAAAAGACAGGACTTTCAGATTAGGGAGTGAACGGGTTAAAGAGAAAGATTGCTATGATCATGTAGGCGTCAAGATGTGCATCTTTGCTGATGACAGCTCAAGAGTGGAGGAAAAAATCTCAAAAGGGAGGAAAACTTTGAATGCTTCATCCGGGATGGGGTTCAGAAAGAATGGACTTAATATGAAGACGTGTAATGTTATATATTGGCAAGTAGTTATTCCAACTGCTACTTTTGGGAGTGAGGTCTGGATAATGTCTGACAACGATGTTGATTTGTTTAACTCTTTTCAAACGTATGCTAGCAAAAGGGTCCAACGGTTCCCCCAAAGAGCCCCCAATATTTGTTGTTCCTATGGTCTAGGTTGGCTGAAAATAACGTCTTATGTAAAAGTGAAACAGTTGCTCTTTGTTAGGTCTATTCTTAAAATGGATCCTACAAACGTAGTAAGGGTCATCTTTGAGCTGAGATTGAAATCGTTTTGTGAAGATAAAGACGCTGGAAGATTGAATAGGTTTAATAGCCCGATCTTTAATATATTAGACACTGCTGTTGTGTTTGGTGTATTTAGCTCAATTTTAGAGATGGCTGATGGTAATATTCTTATTGCGTCTAAGAGAGCATGGTCTCATCTTGTGTGGGACCGTGCGTGGAGGCTAGAAGATGCAAATTGGCTTTCCACAAATATGTTGTATAAAGATAATGACCTCCTTGCAAATACTCTGGGAGAAACACGATATCTCACTTGGTGGGCTATCAGTGACTTGGATCACAGGCTAGTGAGTATGTGTGAGGACATGTGTAAAATAATGTGTCACGCAAGCCTGCTTAAGAGGGATGACTGTAGATTAAAAGGGTCATACTTGAGTAATAGGACTTGCACTAATTGTGAAATGTACTGCTTAGAAGATATACATCACATTGTTATGCAGTGTCCATACTATCAATGTGATAGAAATGATATGTTCAACGAAATAAACAAGAATTGTCCAAATGTTAAAGTGTTAATGGAAGGGGAAAGTACGAATATTTTGTACTATCTATTAGGGAGGAAGTTGACGCCTATCTGTGATGAAGAAATGCTGTTCTTCTGGTGCATATCAGGTAACTCCATATCTAGAATGTACAGGAAAGCAATAGTTAGCAGAACAGGAGTAGGATAGAAGATATGAATTTTTCTAAGTAGACCAACTATCAAATGTGGTATATCCTTGTGTGACTCGACAAGGACTGCTTGTCATTTTCATTTTAGAGCAAACAATTTAAAGTGCCGTCATCCATGCTGTTGTGTATGGTGTAGTTTGATTTCTGAATTATTTGTATATTGATGTTGTTATATATTTGTATATTGATGTTGTGATATTTTTGTAAGTGATGTATATTTCATATTTTTAATATGGCAAATAAATACTTATACTTATACTTATATTTATAATGGCCCAGTCACACTAGCCTGACTAGGGTACGACTATCGCACGATTTTAAAATCGGATCCGATTTTGCTAATTATAAAATCGG
Source organism: Maea johnstoni (assembly GCA_963942565.1). Taxonomy (NCBI): domain Eukaryota; kingdom Metazoa; phylum Annelida; class Polychaeta; order Spionida; family Magelonidae; genus Maea; species Maea johnstoni. Next base: position 47,495,567 of record OZ012689.1, on the reverse strand, counting down.
AACTGGACGTTCCGATTTTGAAAATAGACAAGTTTGCAGTCACACTATTACGATTCATCGGAGCCGATTGTATTGCTAGAAAAATGCGTCAATGATTTGTCTTGCGATGGTCGTAGAAACGTTCTACGATGATCGTACGATGATCGCAAGTCAAAAACATTGACTTGCGACTTTTCAATAATCGGCACTGATTTGCAATCACTATCGCGAACCAGCACCGACTTTTTTTAGTCGGATCCGATTTTGTATTTGGCCTAAAAATCGGATCCGACGATCGCACGATAGGTGAAAAAATCGGGTCCGACTTGCCGATTTTAAAATCGTGCGATAGTCGGGCTCTACTGTGACCGACTGAGGCATATACGATCTTAACCTAGTACCGACCTCTTAGACGGAGCCGAAAGGCATACCTGTCAACTCTACTGATTTGAGCAGTACTCTACTGATTTCAGACCCCAAAAATGCTGTCTACTGGTTGAGCACCTGATTTGAAGAAATCTACTGATTAGCTACTGATTTTGCTGACTTTGAAAAATCCTCCATCGTTTTCACAGCAAGTAGGTCAGTCTGCTCCCTCCAGTCTATCTCACCCGACCCAATTACTGTTGTAATTCATCCCTATCAGCAGGGTATTCATAGCTAATCCCTCACTAATTGGAATTATCATGTAGCCATGAATTTTTCTCGGATTAAGAGGGAAAGACAAGAAAAATCTACCTCCATCGTTTTCTCAGCAAGTAGGTCAGTCTGCTCCCTCCAGTCTATCTCACCCGACCCAATTACTGTGTCGTAATATGTTGTACACTCGTATGTAATCGTACATTCGCGTACATTTGCGTACACTCATTTAAGGGCACGTCTAGTTGATTATCTGTTTCCCATGTCCAAGGTACTGAAAATTAGGGTCGGTCGGTCAGGTAAAAAAAAAGAAAAAAAAAGGCAGAAGTACCTATAATAGGGTATCAAATTTCTTTATTTGTGACAGAAATGCTGCCAATGCCATGGCAAGAAGTACAAATATGTGTACATGATGTTCATGAGACACATTTCCCTCTGTATTATTCTTCAGCTTGTTCATACAGAAAATTGTGCAGATTTGAAAAATGTTGAATTCGCAGGCTCCATTATAAATAAACGATGTCAAAATCTTCAGACTTTGTTTTATTTATTTCATTCAAAATGCAGTTCTCAGAAGAAAAAAAAGCTCCTCTGGACAGGGTCGGTCGGAAAGTAAAAAAAATATTTTTTTTTTAGGGTCGGGCCCAAAAATAGGGTCGGTCGGGACATGGGAAACAGCTAATCAACTAGACGTGCCCTAAGCTACGAAAAGGTGCCACTATATACATGACCCACTTCTGAATGGAAAAATAGGTTATTGGCCAAAATGTATCCTACAAAGCCACGAAATGACGGTGATTTCACCACAAATCGTAGTATACTTACGAATTTTGTTATTTTTAGTTTGAACAAATTGGTAATTAATCGAATATTGTCGTAAGTAGACGTACAACTGTCGTATATATGCGTATGTATGCCGTAATTATTCGTGTTTATGTCGTGCATATTCGCACACACTCGTATACATACCTACCTTCATATTCGTAGCCAACTACGAATATGTTCGACTACTTACGCATTATTATGATAGAAAACGTACAATGTTGGACATCCGATGTTGTAGTCGTACACCAATCGTACATGATGTCAAGGGATGTCGTATACATTCGTAGTCGAACGTAAATATCTCACGAATGAAGAAAAAGAGCAATTTTATAGCCAATTCGTGGCTTCAAGCGTACACTTGAGATCGTGCATGTTCGCACATTAAATTCGTATGTGGGAGACCAGCATTAGAGTGTGGTCCTTTTAGTGTTGTTGTCCTACTAGTTTACGCCCTGCTGGGTGAGAAACTTAGTTATTGGAGTGCCTGTTAACGGATTGTTCAATCAGTTACAACTAAAATCTATATCCATTGAATGGCATAAGATCTTTATCAAAATTGACTTGGCATTTTCCCCCGTCTGGCTTATCAGTTTATCATCTTATGATTAGTCTTAAACATGGAAATTTATATTTGGAAACGTATTCAGAAGTGCCCGTGCATCTGAAACTGCAACTGAAACCGAAAGGTGAAAGTAAGGTCAAGCCCTGTAAGAGCAGGTCACATGCTCATTATACAGAATGGTATACGAATTGCAAGGGATTTTAGAATTAGTTGGTTCGAAGCAGAGGGCTACATACACAGGAACCCGTAACAAACTCAGCAACACGTTACTAGTCTATACCTACTAGCTACCACGATCCTCAGAAACTGAAACCGAAATCTGGGATAAAGGTAAAGGTAAAGGTATTCGGTTTATAATCTTGTATCAACCGAAGCTCTCACACGACCTTCCTCCCCTAGCAGGCCTGTACACACGGAACCATTTCAATCCCCCGGGGGATACTCCAGAGCAACTGGCAGCATATAGCGCACACGCTCTAAGCACTGCCTTATGTATGCTAGGTACCCATTTTGCAGATGGGTAGACATCAATATGGAATAAACTGTCTTGCCCAAGGACAGACCAAAGTGCCCCGGCCGGGAATTAAACCAGCGACTCTCTGATTACTAGTCTGTCACCTAACCAACTGAGCTACTTTGTCCCTAGCCTGCCTCCCAGGCCCTTTTTAAATGTCTTCCATTGTGGATAGATGGCACTGCAGTATACTAGGAGCTCACTTGAAAAAAGGTTACTGTAATCTCCCTCGTGTGGCAATTGCGGGAACTAAATGGCCAACAGTAGGCCACAAGTCCCTATCTAGTATAGGTGCAGGCTTCTATATATAATAAAGTAAAATTATAACAGAGCCTTGTGGCTAGGCTACTTTGTCCCCAGAGTGTGGGTGCCCGCACTAATTTTGGACAGGGAAAATGTGGGAACTCTCTAAGTCTCCGGTCGGTAATTATGGATGCGAGCTCAGTTCGAAAATATTATGAACGTTTTCAGTGTGTTACCCTTTATATCTTACACCCCGCTGTCAGGGTACTTTTGCTATGCTAGTATGGCAGGGTACTTAATATGTTATGCTTAGGGATTGCCAACACGATGATATCAGCACAGGGCTGGGTAACTATGTCTGCGGCTCCACTAGAAGAGATGGGATGTTTCCCGGGGGGATGTTTAAATGATACCATTACAAAAAATGTACATTGCATGTGTAACTCCACGTTATCGTACCAACTTGCTTGGTCAACTTTCCAGCCAGTGCTCCTGGGTGAACATCGAAAGTGAATCTTGAAACGGGGAATACCCTTTCTCCACGGGGGTTTCCATAGAAGCCGGTTATTGCATGCTGGTGTAATGTCATGCAGGACATGAGAGAGAGAGAGAGTCCTGGGAATTATTATTGCATCAGCAGCGTAAATCGAAAGTGAAACTTGAAACGGGGAATACCCTTTCTTCACGGGGTTTTCCATAGAAGCTGTTGATTACACGATGCTGAAGTGAGACATGGGTTTTCCCTAGTCACATCCAGGATGTTTTAGTGTGGTCTAAACTAGGGTGACGAACAGTTGTGCAATCGCACTGAGAGAGAGAGAGAGAGAGAGAGGACGTACACGAACTAGATATATAACGTATCCTTCACCATCCTTAGGTAAGCCGTATTTTATTCAATTCATTGTATTGTATTTAATAATCTAAATATACAGAATCGAATGAGGGTTTGTAGCAATAGTTTTCTGAGTGATTGCAAAATGCCTGGCCGTCCTAGACCCCCTTCTGGTTGACATTTATCGGAGCCCTTGTTAGCGGATTGTTCAGTCAGTTACAATCATCATAATCTAAATCTATATCAAGTGAGTGGTAGAATACCTTTAGCAAAATTGGTGTGTCATTATTTCCATATTTGGCTTATGTTTAGTGTTTCTCTTGCGATTTCAAAGGAAGTTATTTGCAAGTTATCTCAAATGCTTATCTTTAAGTCTACACCCTTTTCTCCTAAGCAGACTAGGTAACTCAGTAAAATATCAAATATCATTGAACGTCACAAATATTTATCCAACAGACGAAACGTTTTTGACTCTTTTTTTCATACTGAATTTCATTAAAACATGGTTGCTTTATGCAAGCATTTCCGATATTAAATGCTGACATTTGCTATGGAGGGAATAGCATCCGTTTCTTCGACTCGGTACTGATGTCATGCGATCTAGAGGTTGAGTTTTTCTTTTTATTCTTTATGACAAAATTTCCACCAAAAGTTTGGCGGGAGCAAAATGTTTGTCTCTCTCTCTCTCTCTCTCTCTCTCTCTCTCTCTCTCTCTCTCTCTATATATATATATATATATATATATATATATATATATATATATATATATATATATATATATATTATCAGAGGCAATCAAGTTAAACCTTGTTTCTTAGTAAATCTATACTTCTTATATGCTGAGAAAAATTGTTGATTTATTGTCTACTTTCATATGGGGTGCCGTTTGTAACATTCTGTCGGACAAAATTGTAAGCTTAGAATTCAGTTCGTCAGAATTGTAAGCTTAGAATTCGGTCTTACAGAATTGTAAGCTTACAATTCTGTCGAACAGACGTGTAAGCTTACAATAATTCTGTCCAACATAATTCTAAGCTTACAATTCTGTCGACAGAATTGTAAGATCTTACAATTCTGTCGTAGTATCTTCCACTGATTATAGATGGCGTTATCTTATTCAGACTGGTTAAAGCAATCTGGGCTATCTATAGCTTCAAATGCAAGTTTAGAAGAGATTGACCACCGTACCGAAGTGACTTTTTATAATTTTTATTTCAATGTAAGAAATATGTAATTCTTCAGTACAACGTACTGAAGTTTGTCAATCATATGTACAAACGTTTGCACCCAGCAATGGAGCCAAATTTTATAACGAGATTATTTTTCCACTTGCATATAAGATATAATTCCTTATATTAGAACCAAACTGAAACAAAGCTAAGCATGTTATATTAGCAGACACGTGGCGACCTCATTGAGCGATACTTGGGAGGTCAGGTTCAGATTCCGAATAGGTAGGCTGGATTGTTTTAACCAGTCTACTTAAAGGGGCCCTAAAGGCTCACATACATATCCGCTTATATGAAAGAAATACACTTCAAGAACAGGATGCTGCCATTCTTTTTCTCTCAGTGATCCCGTGAGGGGAGATTTTTGCGTATTGCCAACCTCCTGGACAGCCTATGGCAGCCACTGGCTGCGGCCATGTTTTTCAAGTGCTATCAGCTGTGACACATTGGGTGGCAGGGACCACATCCTGTCTCCAAGCTACCTCTGGGCAGTGTATTATAACAGCAGAGCTCCTCACAAGAGCTCTCTGCACAAGTTGCATAAAAACGTATAACAAACAAGAAAATGGTGAAATCATGTGCAGCAATTGGCTGTAAAAAAAGACACGGTAGTGGAGAATGCTTTCATAGATTTCCTAATAGTGAATTCGGACAAAAGCAGTGGTTAGCATCCATGAAACTTTTAAACCCACCTGTCCTGAAGCGTGCAGTTGTATATAATATCTGGTAACCAATTTTTATGAATCTCTTATTTAAACCATAAGTGTTCTTGCAATTTATCAATTTCGGGATTTATTTACTTTATTGGTATAACTTTACTAGTCTCAACATGATTTACCTTCATTCAGTTGCTTTAAGAATATAAGCACAGGTATATGCATTAAATGTTTAATATTAAGCCAGCATGAGAAGGGTAAATATCATTCCCTATCTTACAAAATTGAAACAGCTAAGGTTATAGTCAGTCATGACCCCATTTTAACTGAGAAGAAATACTTTTTTAAACAATACTGCAATATAGAGGAAGGTTGAAATCAAATTATCTCAAATTGCAAGTGACCCTTTCTTTTATTTAAGAGAGAATCAATGATATTTTCATACACTCATTACCAACATTCTCTTAATGACTTATGTTTAATAATCATACTCTTCATTATTTTGATCTGATGTACAGACTTTAGCAACCCTAACAGCTAACTTTCAGGGTGAATGGCCTCTTAATCCAAAATCTTTTTATGGCAATGTTCATAAGTACCTCAACATGGTCTTTATTTATCCACTTAGAATAGACTGTTCAGGAGTTTGTTAGTTGTCTAATGACTGATGTTTTGTCTTATGTCTAGGTCCCTTGGGTAATAACAAAAGGAAGTAAGGAAAGGGGCACGCATAGGGTAATTCTAATTGACTTTGTCCAATTGGCATTACACATCTAGACCCCATGAGACACGAGTTAGTAAACACAGGAAATGTATATCAGTACTGGGAACAGAAATTATCTTCATTTCCTTCAGTATTGGTTCAAAATTGTAGGGATTTGCATACCTAAATATCTTGAATGTGATTCAGAGTAGTGAAATATCTACCTTCTAGACAGAGCCACTGGCACCTAATACAACACTAAGCTGCTTGCCACCCAATGACACGGACCACAGCAGCAAGAGTTGTAGAATGATTCAAAATGGCAGCGGCCATGACTCACAGGAGGTGCTATTCACTAATTGCAATTTTAGATTTCTCCTTGTGTGGAGCTCTAGGGCTTCCCTGTTTATGACAGATGTTGAGCTATGTCCATGGACTTACATATAAACCTATGATTTGTTCTTCCCCAAGTTCCCCTTTAAGGTAACGCCATCTATAATCAGAGGAAGATACTACGACATAATTGTAAGATCTTACAATTCTCTAGACAGAATAGTAAGCTTACAATTCTGTAGACAGAAGTGTAAGAAATCAACAGAATTAAAGATGTTACATTAACGGCGCCCCATACTTTTAGAATGGTTTTCACAGTGCTACCAAGGCAGGACCACACAAAGGTACGTGGGAAGCAGGTGTTTCACAGCCAACTAGGGTAAATGACACCACTGATTAGTTAAAGGGTATGATACTTTAAACAGAAGCATTCTATGAAATATCATGCCCTGACAGCATTATAACACATGTTCAATTCATTAAAACTGCTTTATTTTACAGGGTATATTACCCATCAGAGAGGTGATTCGCCATGCAGACAGTAGCCAACCCCAAACAGAAGCTAGCCATAAAAAGGCTAATGTCAGACCTGGCAGAGATCCAATCCTCGCCGATAAACAGCATCTCAGCCGCACCACTGGACAATGACATGTTTGAGTGGCACTGCAACATTATCTGCAACAACGAAATCTGCCACCTTGCTCTTTTCTTCGATGAAAACCATCCGTTCAAGTCCCCGAGCGCGGAGTTCCTTCCTAAAGGGCAAAGATTCATCGCAGGGGCCCAGCGGAACGGGAAGAAAGGCACACAGATCTGCATGAACATCTTCAACGACTACGATGACCATCACAAGGAGTGGGAGCGGGACTGGGGCCACGGCTGGTCCCCTGGCTACACTGTGCAGACCATCTTGTTGAATGTACAAACATATATCAATGAACACCAAGCAAACAACCAAATCCACACTCCATTTCTAAATAAAGAGCTGAACAGGAAATTCAAATGCTCAGATTGTGGACATTGTCTTGAAAAACCTTATCCCGAATTCCACGATGAAACCAAAAATCCAAAGCCACTGGAAAATGGTATATGTGAGGTTTTGGCAAAAGATCAAACAGCAATGGATGAATGTGTCAAAAAAGAAAAGGGTTGCATAAAGGATATAGCTTGCTACATCTCCTATAATACATTCAAACTAGATAGGCCCAAATCTAACGAAGATATTTTTGGTTTTGGGGTTGAAACAGAATCAGAATCTCTTTATTCTGACATCAGTAGCCCTTGTGAATTTCTGACTGCAGATGCATTTTTCTCCATGCAGAAGTCTGGCTTGGCACTCAGTTCCAGAAGGACCAAGTTGGACCACTTTCTACCTCTCTTTATTCACCCCGCCCACGGGGAAGCCATTCAAGATCTTTACACTAACACAATGGAACTCGTAACTCCTGGTATAACCGGCCCGCTGCGGTATATACACCCACTTTTCAGCCTAATGCATAACATCTCCGATAACATAGCACAGGTGAGTGAACAGGGCAATGTGATGTAAATCCTCTATGTCTAGAGCTATTTTAGTCATACATTGCTGAATATTTGGAATTTCATTTTGTGTCACTTTTTCTGCCATATTGGGGCTAAGTCGTGACTAGCCAGTAGTGTCTTATGGAGGGAACCGGAGTATCCGGCAAAAACGACCGCTTACCCACGAGTCACTGGTATCTTTCTTACATGCCCCGCGTGGGATACGAATCCAGACGGTAGTTAGAGACAGCTAGGAGTCTGTGGCAACGTCCTAGAGCACACGGCCATCAGGCAGTCCCCTCCAACGTTGCTTGGATGGGTATATAACATGAATCACGGAACATTTGAAGCAGCGTGGTCGGTGGGTTTTATACTAATATTTCCCAATCAAAAGTAGAAAAATAGGCTTACATTTGGGAAGTTTTCCAAAGAAATAGGCAAGCCTACTTGAGTAGCTAAAGGAATGAATGTGTCGGGGATTAACATTTTAGCAACAGAAAAACTTACCATAATGAAGTTAATTTCAACGTAAATAGGTGTTAAGAAGCTTTTACCACCCGTATGATTTTACATCTCACCCATAGAAAACGGATATTACTCATTGCATCACGTATATCTAGGGGTAGTTTACATCATATTTCATGTTTACAAAGTAAACAAAACAGTATTTTTTCATCATATAATATAACATCTGCGAGCATGCTTGCTCAACTCGTTGTATGCGTTTAGATCAGCCCTTCTATCGTATACCTAGATTCCAACAATGACAAATATGATTATTTGCAACTTGGCCAAATTTGCTCTTCCACTGTTGGCAAAGTAGATTTGTTTCAATTTACTACTACTACTACTACTACTACTACTACTACTACTACTACTACCTTTTAGGCAGTGGTTTTCGCCGGGTACTCCGGTTTCCTCCACCACTTACAACTGGCTAGTCACAAATTAGCCACAATTGGCATAAATGTGACGAAAAACGAAATTCAAATTCAAACTACTACTTTTTAATCGTACTTCCAACAGTCTTTCAATGTCATACAGGATGTGTTATCCTGAAATTTCCAATTGGGATCAATCTTCATGAGAGATGTATGACAATGCATAATATTTTGTTATCTGTTATTTGCCCCTTTTTTTTACCGAAAACGTTTAAAAGCATATTGCATTCTAGACTATCGTCTAGGATGTACTCAATAAAATGCAATGTATCATTCATCTCACAAACGATACCCGAATACAAACAAATTCTACTTTATTTTCAAATCATCCTTGAAATATTCATTTGAAACAAACATTTTCACGCGGATCTCGTAAAACATCATTTTAGGTTGATAATCGATGTACTGCCACAGTATGGTGTAAAATTTATGAAGAACATTTAACCCCTGATCATATTTTTGGAATGCCAATCATTTTTCTCATTCATCTTGCATAATCAGTATACCATTTGAAGATCATACTTTTTGACAAAATATTCTAAAGAAGAAACTTTGGGGAGTTGATTTTGGGAGTTCCGATATAATACTAGGGATCGAGATTCTACTGTACGTTTCATGTGTGCATATCTTGCCTTTCAGCGTGGCCATTGTGGTGCGAGTGAGGTGGTGGGCCTGTGTTTCCTGCACCGCCTGGCTCTCTGGGCGGCACACACATTTCCAGGAGTACAGGAGGAGGTGGACAAGACTCTCCATGATTTCATCAACAACGAGGATATGAGAAAGAAAATCGATCCTAAGCGCGTAAGGGAGATGCTCCAACTACTATTGATATCGAAACAATTCAAGTAAGTCTCGCAAACAGTAACTTGACAGGAGTAGATCGCTTAATAAAGTACTGATTTATCTGCGGTAGCGTATGGGTTATTTTGGACTCCGTGTGATCTACCATGCCTTTTGCTTTTATGTGAGTAGATAGTCTATACGAAGGTCTTCTGATGGGGAATGCATTAAACTTCAAGTAAATACCCTCCAAGTGTAAGATATGAGGTGTAATAAACTAAATGGAAATGCGTGAATGTCCTAGAAAAGACATGCATGCAATGATAAGCACGAACAATATGAACAACATCCTCATCCACAGTCTTAATATATATATATGCTTTATTGACTGTATAAAATACAAAGTATGCAAGATATATGCACAGGAAAAACATATGTGAACATAAATAAAAAATGGAATGCTAACATACTATATAAACGGAAGTTAAGGATAGATTACTATCCATGAAAATATATATAGAAGGAAAATGAACAAAACCTAAGGATAGAAATTAGAGATCTATTAAAGGAAGGTAAATTAAATAGAGATTAACAAAAAACTGAACAGAGAAATTACGGGCTAAATTCTTGTTGTGACATAATTATAGGTGTATTGCCAGAGGTTCAAATACCGTATTAGGCCGTCCAAAGGAAGTGGGAGGAAACTACCCTACACCTTGTCGCTGATTTAATACGTACTTGTATATACCACTAATGTGCTTGCCGGTGATGCACCATAATTTTTCCATTACATCGTAACAACTATCTGTAGGGTGCTTCCCCAAATAAATTGACATAGTGTCCTGTTCATTCTCGTTTAGTACCTGGACAATATCAGGGTACAGGGTCAGTTCTGCGTGCATTTCATTACGTAGTCGTTGTGTACCTGGGCACTGCATTATTATATGGAAGGCATCTTCAGGTAAGTATAGGTTACACAAGGAACAGGCTCTATTACCATACAGGAGGTGCTTAAGTCGCACATCATCGCACTTACGGAGGCTAGCATGGCTAATGATTTTAGCCAAAATCTCGCATACTTGAATCATGTTAGGATATTTGTTTGATAGGCTCCACCAAGTTAGGTATCTTGGCCTGGGGCAAACGCGTAGTAATAAGTCTAGTTCCTTGTGCAGCCTAGCTTCTAGGCACCAAAAAGTGTCCTCAAGTGCCCACCCGCGTTCCCAGACAATCTGCTTCCATAACGCTTTCGGGTACACTTGCCCCCTCAAAACCATGTTGCTGATTTCATCATTTAGTCTAAATACGTTTACTACGTTGAGGAGATCATCAACGACACTCCATTCTTCAGATAGGGGTGAGTTGTCGATATTCTCCCACCGGATTCTCGCCCTATCCACGAAGACTTTCTTCGCAAGTGATTGGTCATTCAGGGCAAGTATAGCGCTTATAAAAAGTAATTTCCTTACCTGTATCACCCTCATTAATCGCATCCACCCTAGTCCGAAAAAACTGCAGACGTTGGGGGATTTACTATAGAGTCGTTGAACTCTTTTTCCAGCATAGATTTGAAAGGTGTCTAAGATTTTTATACTGTCACCATTAAGGTGCCACAGTTCACTTCCGTAAGTTGCAATCGGGACTATAATTGTCCAAAAGATGAAATTGCACGTAGCAATATTTAACCCGTTTCTGCGGATGCCTAAACCAGAGATAGCATTCAAAGCTCTCCTGGCTTTTCCTACTCTCTCTTCAATACCTGTCGTGCTCCCAGGGAAGATTGATGTCTTAACACCTACATGGTCATATTCTGTGACCTCCTTAACCTTCGCGGGACCTAGCTTAAAAATTCTAATACTGGCATTCTTATCATGATTCCGTCGATCCTCACCAAATACCAAAACACCGCTCTTACGAGCGTTAAAGTCATAGCGCCATGTACAACCATGGTTGTACACGACTTCCATGACAGCGTCAGTTTTACGTTTAGAAAGACATACAGCGGCAAGGTCATCCGCGTACCCTTGTGGGGTGCTCGGAGTCCTATAAATTTTAGCACATAGACCAGAATCGCGTAGACTTATCAAAAGGGAATTTATAAAAACGGTATATTTTAAAAGCGAGAGATACCCCCCTTGATGAATCCCACAAGTAAGCTTGTAGGATTCAGAGAGTTTACCCATTACACGTACCCTACATTTAAAATCAACGTATCTGCGATATAGCAATCTCCAAGTCTTCCCAGTGACCCCAAGGTCGTAAACCTGCTTAAAGAGACCATCTATCCACATGGTATCGAACGCTTTGGCCACGTCAAAGAAGGTAACAAAGCATTGTCCGTTTTCCTCCATTGACGCGGCCACCGTTTCCTGCAGGATAAACGCCGTGTGGATACATGATAATCCGGACTTACAGGCTCCCTGTAACTCCGAGATCACATTTTCACTAGACCACCAAAACTTAAGGCGGTTCCACACTAAGATTTCAAAAATTTTATTAAACGTTGACAAGAGCGTGATGCCCCTGTAGTTATTTGGATCAAGGGCGTCGAGGTCCTTACCTTTAAACAACGGGATTTGTACGCCAGTCCTGAAACAAATCGGTATCACCTCTAAATCGACAATAGAGTTGTAGAGAATTAACAGAACTTCGGTGAGGTGTTCATCAGCATTAACAACGTGTTCTGCTGTGACCAGGTCAAACCCTGCAGCCTTGCCTAAATTTAGAGTTTTAACCGCCTTACGCACTTCTTCGAAAGTGAAGGGGATAGATAAAAAATTGTCATCTATGACATTGCTATTGTTGTAGTTTTTTATGAATTCGGACACTGTACAGAAGTGTCTATCGTCAAAATTAGGTTTAAGTTTAGGAGTGCCTAAGTTGGCGAAGTGCGTTCGCCATACATCTAGCACCTCCTTAACCTCATTAACGACAGACCCATCTGGTCTAGCAATAGCAATGTTAGTAGAGTCCCCGGTGTTTCTGCACCTCTTTACGAGGTGCCAAAAAGAGTTCCTGTTAACTTCTGCCAGCTGAACCGCCTTACAGATCTCGTCGGATTCATACTCCTTAGCTAAGCGTTTTATAGTGCTCATAAAAACCCTCTTTGATGCTTTATAGGCCTTCATAAGGGGGTCCTCTGGATCCCGGGGGCGTCCAGCGGCAACCCATCTTCTATAGGTGTAGACCTTATCCCTCTTAAGGTGGGACAGTTCCTCGTTCCAATATGGTTTTATACGCTTAACAAACTTTGTGCGTGGTAGGTTCGAGGAAGCGCGATGAAGAATATCAGTTAACTCTTGGAACAGGGGGTCAAGAGTGTTAGGGGTTACGGGATGCCGTCTTAACTTTTCAATAAAGGATATCAAAGTTTGAGAGGTATTGTCACTAAACTTTTGTTTAACGCCATTTTTAGTCCATTTAATCCTACCTGGCATAGGATCCGCGCGCTCGCATAAAGTCTTATTTGGTAAGAGGATAGTCAGGTGGACATCTCTGTGATCAGAGGTGTTCAACGCATCCCACTCTCTTACAAAACAATCATCAATCGAATCCATAAGATACCTGGGAACAGTGATAAAATCTATAGTAGAGTGCCCATTATGACACTCAAAGGTGTCTAAGGGGCCATGAGCAAGCTGCTGCATATTCACAGCAACGTAACCATATCTATCGAAAAAAAATCATAATGCACTTACCACGGGGTGTTGGGGGTCTTATCCCTCTAGGACCGCCTCGAGTACCTACATCTCCGTTAAAATCTCCTAAAAGGATAGAATGGGAACCAGGTTCACGCGATTCAATTATCTCAGAAATTTCGTCCAAAACCGTCACAAGGTCTTCATCACTGCCTTGGGCAGGGAGATAGACTGAGATAAAAAAATAAACAGCACCTTGCTTTGGTTGATATCGCACTACACATGCCCTGTCATGGATGAGTTCTCCCACTTTAGTGAAACCAGGGATTGTTTTCCGCCAATAGATGGCGACCCCGCCCTGCCCTCTCCTTCTACCGTAATGAAATTTAATAAAATTGTTATATATATATATATATATATATATATGTATATATATATATATATATATATATATATATATATATATATATATATATATATATAAATATATATATATATATATATATATATATATATATATAGAGAGAGAGAGAGAGAGAGAGAGAGAGAGAGAGAGAGAGAGAGAGAGAGAGAATGCAGTGACCATGAGATTATGTAATTTGAGTGAAAAGTTGTAAATATTGAAATGAAATATGGGTTGACAAAGGACGGTTGGCTATGGTATTCTCTGCCTGATAACACTCGAGAATCTGGTGATACACCTTGTTATATGATTATGCTGCTGTGAGGTATGTTTTGGGATGGGCTTTTAACGAGGTCTCAATGGTACTGATCACCTTACGGCTAGGATTCTCACACTTACTCTTTTGTCTTCTAATAGATGGCGCGATGTGTCAGAATGCTTCATCAACTTATATCTCTGTTGGCAAGCGAAATACACTGTGCCAAGATTACCGCAACCACCTAATATTGCCAAAAAGGAGTTCTTGTTGGCAGTGACTGGAATGAACAAGAAATCATGGCAAACATTGGCATTCCAGGTAAGAATCCTTGTAAAGCTCTCAAGCTTGGCGGCTATGCATGCATTTATGTAAGCGTGTGAGTATTTGTTTGTTTGTCTGTATATATATATATATATATATATATATATATATATATATATATATATATATATATATATATATATATATATATATATATATATATATATATATATATATATATGTGTGTGTGTTTGTTTGTATGTATGTATGTATGTAAGTAATGGAACCTGGCTAGGTTGAAACACTTGCGGGCATAGCTCTTATCATGGTTTACATTGGTTGCTGGTAGTCTGAATCAAGCACTATCATTCAACAGTATGACCTGATTGATCGTACTGCAGACTGGTTCCCCTTTTGGTATGTAATGCAACTCCACTGAGAATCCACGCCGGCTGACCACCCGTATCGTGCTACCCCAGAATTATAGCTAGATTTTGACACACTCACACAGCCCGATAGATTCCTCCATATACTGACCCATATGCCTTCAGGACTGGTGCTGAGGGAACGCTAAGCCAAACGTGATATCATGATTTCCACTCTCCAAACATAGATCAGCCTAAACTCTATATATGCTGAATTTGCATATCAGACATGATCAGCAAATTCTATAAATCGTGCATATCACGATGTATCTGTGCATGGCATGACTCTCTGTTTTACAGTATTTTGTCTATCCTGATAATACTCCTTAATCAAGACCATTATTGACCATTTTGTATATATATATATATATATATATATATATATATATATATATATATATATATATATATATATATATATATATATATATATATAAAAATGTAAATGTAAATGTAAATGTAATCTTTATTTTAAGTCGGTATATTAATTACAAGAAACACGAGCTACTAAGGCTCTTGGTCGACTGGACCGACGGCTTACAGTGCCCTCCGAAGCACTGGAAAGCAGCAAGGAAATCATTTTTCTTTTTCTGCGCCCCCACCGGTGTAGTTCGAGCAACTCCAACTGCGGTACCGGTGAGGCACAGGCAGCTGCCACAGATGGACCAAATATAATAACAATAAAAACGAAGATTTATTACACATTTTCCTTAAGTGTTGTTATCTGTAGAACCGCATAAAGCCCCACAAAACAGCACAATATGGTGGGGTATTTTTAAGGGGTAGAAAAAATACCCCGATCATACTATGCTGCTCTATGAGGCTTCACACGATCCCACAGATAACAACACTTAATGAAAATGTGTCATAATCAAATCCTCGTTTGTATTGCTATCATATTTGGTCCCTCTGTGACAGCTGCCTGTGGGTGAGGCTATGCTTTTAAGTACTGCCCGGTTGCCTTGTCAACAAGACGCAGGCATTGTCCTGTAGTTTATATATAGTTGACCCACTGTCAATTAATAACATTTCTTTCAGATATACCGTAAGCCTAGCCTTTAGGGCCGGCCCCCAGACGCTCTAGAGGTACAGGCACTTTGAATGAAATACTTTCAACCCCATTCTGGCACGAAATGAGATTTAAGAACATACTACAGTGTACTCATATTAACTTGTTTTACAAAAAGAATTACAAGCAGTTTGCCCAAGGTCATGTAGATATCATGAATGTAGGCCATAATTGTAGACTACTTGCTATAGACCATACCCATTAAGAGGTGTGGTACAGCAGGGTCAGACTAAAGGAGTAAAGCTGTCTGCCTAGTACTACGCCTACTACTAGTATATGTACATGTACTAACTAGCCGCTGCATTTTCATCAAAACCTCCATCCCCCTAAAACTGTAGAGTTGACAGTACTTGAACAATGATAAGAAGAGGAATTAGTCCTATCAGAACTTATTAAATCACATGGCTTAATCCTGCCTATCTGAGCAGGGGTCTTAACCTGTTAACATTCACATTTGTAAATATATATATATATATATATATATATATATATATATATATATATATATATATATATATATATATATATATATATATATGTGTGTATATATATAATATATATGATATACATATATATATATATATATATATATATATATATATATATATATATATATATATATATATATATATATATATATATATATATATGTGTGTATATATATAATATATATGATATACATATATATATATATATATATATATATATATATATATATATATATATATATATATATATATATATGTATATACATATATATATATATATATATTATATATATATATATATATATATATATATATATATATATATATATATATATATATATATATATATTATATATATATATATATATATATATATATATATATATATATATATATATATATATATATATATATATATATATATATATATATATATATATACATTTAGCGCTGCATATATGTTTGACTTATAACAATCACATAGATTAAAATGTAATAGACGTATTCACTTGCATTCGTAATACTCTACTTCTAGTTGCTATATGTTGAGATGTTAAGTCCAGACACCCAATCAAGAGAAGAGATTATTCACACATACGACAGCAACTGTGGGTTTCCTCCAGTAGAGCTCAGACAGAACCTGCAGGAACTCCTCAAGAAAACCCAACGCATTGAAACGTATGGCGACTGGTTCAAGGTGAGAGGAATGTCCTTCTTTTGAAAAGTAGTCATTATTAGATGTTCTGCCTACGATGTGGGGAATATCAAAATTGAATTTCGTAACATGAGTTCATTCAATTCTTCGCGATCACCCCATTTTTCGTAGGGAGAGTAAGAAAATGTTATATATTCTGAAGATAAGATATTGAAATATATCAAGAACAAACATATCAATGTTTTTAAGGCCAGAGAGGTAACACACTCCGGTTGTTATTGGTGGAGGAAGCCAGAGTGCCCGGCGGAAACCACCGCCTAACCCGAAGTCACTCTGATATATGATCACCTTTGGTAAATGGCAAAAGCATAAACATAATAAGGTGTTTTTATCTGAGTTATTTGCCTGAATGGAACCGGGGAAATGTGTCACTACACAAAGTGTGCACAACTAAGAAGAGTGCGGATATGTCACTGTATTTTTCATATAGACTTTTCAGATAATGTTAGTGGATGTGGTACGGGGCTAGGGGAAATGAGATCACTGCTCACGGTGTTCACACATAAGAAGAGTTCATATTATAATAGCTCTTTTCAGATGATATAAGTGAGTGTGGTATGTGGCAAGGTAATATGAGTTCACTACACAAGGTGTTCACGCCTAGGAAAACTTCACACTTGGTATATCAATGTCTATTTCTTAACACATATCGGATGAAGTCAGTCAATGCGGTATGGGGCTAAGGAAAATGAGGTCACTACACAAGGTGTTCACTCCTGAAAATATTTCCTTTTAATTTTTCAGATGATGTCAGTAGAAGTGCCCAATGAAGACCAGTTTCATGAAAAGTTGTTGAGCTCCCTGAAGTTTGCCGACAAAGAATTAGTAGGTTTAGCGCATACACTTTGAGGAGCAACAAACGGTCACCACAACAAAGAACAAATCAAAGATTTGGAGACCACTAGAATATCTGATGGAACAAGCTACAGTACAGACATTTGATTCCTGCACTAGTTGACTGGACATCTGTCAGTGCCTGGCTTTACACACCATGAATAATATGTTCAGGTACATTCCATATATAAAATTGACTCACATATCTGTATAGATGTATATCATATATGTGTATTTTTGTTATATTGACACCATTGCAAATAGTTCGATTTTTTCTTATGATATTATTGTATTTCTTCTCTGTACTGCAGAAGGCGGTAAGCGAGTAATAAAGTTTGTATTTGTATGGTAACACACAGTTTCAAACTGAAAACTGGGCTTCCGGAATTCCATGTACAGTTTGGGATACCAAACTCAAGTTCACTTAGAATTTAAAATATCATGTACCGTATGTTGCTGATGAGACATGGACCAAATATGGGGAAATAATGCTCATCCAAAGTATTGTTAAAACGAACATGACAACTTTTTGCACAGGTTTCAGATAACAAGAAAGTCCCAATTCATTAGAGTTGGTGAGTGGCATGGTCTCACCCGCTAGGAGGTCCTTAGATATGTTTTCTTAATGGTAGTGATTTATACATATTTATACGTGTATCTTTCTCCTGGACATTAGTCAGCAGGGTGTCTGGCAATCATTTCGAAACCCAAGTGTGTATGTGAAGTATGTGAATTGTAAACATAGGGTATAGAATATATAGAAATACTGAAAAAAGGGAATATGAAGGTGTTCCAAAAAAAATAAATGCATCATGCCTTTGCACATTTCGATTTTAGTTAAAATTTACTTGTTTTTTATTTTTCAAATCATTTTTATTCAGTCTTGCATGGAAAATCACACTACAGCAGTAATGATCGGGTGATAAAAAAAGCATGATGTATGGTTATAATCATAATATTATATTGTGGTAACAGGAAACTGAAAATAAAAAACTGAGAACAATATTACAAATAATTATAGAGACTGTTTTAAGGTGTAACAGACTGCAGAGAATTGTTATGATAACAGAAGTGTGAAAATATGTACTGCGCATAATATTACCAATTTCAGACTGTTTTATAGTGTACCAGACTGTATAGGAATATTAATTGTTGTTATCCATTGTAATTAAAGAATCTTAGAAATAAAGACCATTTTTTCTCAAAACTTGTGATTTTTTTATTTATTAGACCTGTGTAATGTTCATGTTTATAGATAGCCTTGATACACGCATGTAACCATGTTAGAGAAAGTGATTTCCCTTCTAACTTGCCCAAGTAAATTACCTTCTTGGTATTAAGAATTATGATGTTAATGGGACTGATGTTTTCCAAGTCTCCTAGAATTTTTTTTCGATCAGTTAGATGATAATTATCCATACCAAGATTTCTAATCCAGATTTCAACACTTTTCCATAAATTATTAGACACAGTACAGTGCAACAACATGTGTGAGTTGCTATCCTTTGAGGTTTTACATTGTGAGCACATATCTGTGGTTGATATTTTACACTTCAGAAGAAGGTCAGTTGTATAAAATCAAATAGTGCAGTGTCCTGAATTGAATATATTTCAGATATATATCGTCAACGAGCACATTTGTTTTTGTAAAGGAATTTTTAACCTCAAAGGAATGAAGTACCAAATCAGCTTTTTCAAACCATTTTATACAAACATTTGCAATCATCTTATTGTTTTCCGTATGCATATATTTATACAGATTTGACACTCCTTTGCTGTCCTTAGACAAAATACTGCTGATAAGACAGTTTGTTGGACGCATAAGATTGTGTTGGGTTTTTTCTTTGTTGTCCAGGTAGAGTTTGATAGTAAGAATAAATCCACCATATTCCAAGAAATTAGTTCTGACTTCGTATCTCTCCTAGAAAACTTCTAGTGATAAAAAATCATTGTGCTCATCGAGGATATCTCCAATAATACTTATTCCTTTTTTTAACCATTGATGTTTCCATGGAATTCTGAGAGAGGGGTTGTACCAAAGGAGTGTTAAACAAGCCAAAGATATGTCCTCACAACATTTACAATACAACAATTCTTTTAAAATTTACTTGTTAGTCACTTTTAGTAGCTTTGGTTATAACAAGATGAAAAAGAAAACCCAGAAGCGAGCGGTTTTTCGAATGACATTTTTACATTTTTTGTTTTATTCTTGTACCATAATCTCTTAATAAAGGTGATTCCACAATTCTCCTACGACTCTTGAGGTTGATTTCTTCGTACTGACTATGTGTAATTAATCAGCTCAATAAACAATGTGATTTGTACATTTGTTTTGAATTTGTTTTGCATTAAAGTACACGTAGCAGCTGTGATCATACTGCGACAATTGATAAACCCTAGAAGTGATCAGATGCTTCCGTAGCCATGCATTTGCAAAGGAACCATAGCCAGCTCTTATTAACATCGTATAATTGTACAGCGACTGTGGCAACACTGGGAGTTGTAGTTTAAGATGTTGTAATAACCTACTTAACCACGTATGAAGTGGGACAGCAGTGACAAATCAATGAAATCATCATGACACCTACAAAACCTAATATTCAATGTGGTTTGGTAAGACAGACTTACGGAAGTCAAGGTCACACACTTCCAGAGCAAGACAAATTTCAATCATTTATTGTGAAATACAACTTTATTCTCATAATTCTAAGTTAATGGTTCACAAATGGGACAGGTTTTCTTTGAATTCTGTTTAAGCTAATTCACATTTTAACCTTTGTTGGGGACACGTTATTAAGTTACACAAAGTGACATTTCAGAGATACCCAACGGGCACCCAACACAAACACCCCACTCGGACATTTCAACTGACTCCGAGCTAACCAGTTGACCCAGGGAGCACAGGGCAGACACACGGAATCGAACATGTGGTCTCCTGCACTAAAGCCCACACGTTAAACGCCTGATCTATAATTATATTTGCCAAATAGAAAAATATTTTGGCAGGATAAATATATTGAGTGTCAAACCTACTCCTGTATATACCTATTTCAATGAAAGAATAATTGTACTTCATAATTTTAATATTTGAACAAATAAGAATAATTGGGCCCGGCATTATACATTGATGCCATGCATCAACATGTGTTCTTGTTGTAAATGTGATTAGCTGCTCATTGTACAAGTGGCCATGGCTCAAACAAAGGTTTCTTTAGGTCTCCTTCAGACCACACTAAACGGAGAGAATGCGTGATAAATTACCTGTCGTGCCAACGCACCCTTTTATAGCGTGGCTGTACCGCACATGGTTGACCCCGATGTCTATGGTATAACCAAAAAGCAACACGTTATTTTTCATATATACAGCGAAAGATGGGATGAGTTGTAATAAAAGAAATGTGTATGCTTGGAAAGAAAGGGTTTCGATGCTTTGGGATATTTCTATGGATATATATGAGGCGCCGCTGTGGACAAAAGTAAAAAGCACAGCATAAATGCATGTACAAACTTTGAAATTAACTAAATTTTAATGAAAAATAAAGAAAAACTTTGAAATGAAATAATTTGCTCTATAAAAATAAACAAAACATTGGAAACTTTTCAAAAATTTTGAAAATAAAAAATATTTACTGGAATTTTCCAAAATATTTCTATTTTTTGTAAAAAAACTTTGAAAAAACTTTGAATTAAAAAATTTAATTCTCTATAAAAGTTCAGCAAAATAGTGATTTTTGTTTCACATTTTCTTTGATAATATAACATTTTTCAATGCCTTTCTTTAAAAATCCCAACGCTTTTTACTTTTTTTTTCAGATAATCTTTTTTTTTTTTGGAAGTTTTTCAATTTCTTTTTGGAAGTTTTCTTTCTAAATCTCACTGTAATTTTTATCAATTCTCACTGCGTTTTTTAGCCTCATCCGGGTCCTAGTGAATCACAAAAGCATGTGACGTCACTATATTTAAAATTTTCCGCGCTTGCACGTGCAAGCTGGCTGCATCAAGGGAGGCATTCAATAACCTGCTCACCGACGAGCAGTTGAGTCGCATACGGGACGCCTTAAGCGCCCCTCCTACAGCCCCAGCTGCAGCTTCCCCCGCTTATGAGTGTGTCAACTTTCATCACGATTGATAACGAATTGGCCGAATGGCGGCTGGTCAAATAACTGGCACACGCAAAGTACCTCGTTCTCGTGAAGTTTGAAGTGAAGGTCCGAGCAGGTCTAAATATTGCTCGGACCTCCTCTTCAGTAGACCTCACGGCTGGTCTGCGGCGTGATGAATTGGGATGGCTTCCTCGAGTCCCAGGCTGACATTCGATGCCGATGGTCGATCGCTGCAGCTTCCCCCGCTGATAGTGATTTTTTACAAAAAATAGAAATATTTTGGAAAATTCCAGTAAATATTTTTTATTTTCAAAATTTTTGAAAAGTTTCCAATGTTTTGTTTATTTTTATAGAGCAAATTATTTCATTTCAAAGTTTTTCTTTATTTTTCATTGAAAATTTAGTTAATTTCAAAGTTCTTACATGCATTTATGCTGTGCTTTTTACTTTTGTCCACAACGGCGCCTCATAGATATAGTCAATCTGACTTTTTCCTCTTTTTCCCTACTAAGAGGGTTGCCAAGTTTGGATGGCAAAAACGAATGTTTTGTCGGAAAAAAGAGAAAAAAGCGGTTAGCCCAACTCAACTAAAGTCAGACAGACTATAGTTAGCATTTTGCGTAGGTGTTTTAATCGTAAAAAGGATGGCGAGTTAGCAAAAGAAAAGATCCATTCATGTCCGTTATCATATTTTGGAAGAGATAGATAAACACTGGTACACGACCATAGCGAAAAGACTCTTTCAAGACATTTCTTTATGTATCAAGGGGCGCCTACCTGGTTATTAATAAGATTAAAAACACCTACCAGACCAAACAAAATGCTATCTATACATAGAAATATCCCAAAGAAACGAAACCCTTTCTTTCCAAGCATACACATTTCTTTCATAACAACTCATCTTTCGCTGTATGTATGAAAAAAACCTGTTGCTTTCTGGTTATGCTATATATAGATCTGGTTATTGTCCTTTCAAGACATTTCTTTAGGTATCAAGGGGCGCCTACCTAGTTTCTATTAATACATAACCATCCAGCCGTAAACAACATCGAAACCCGCAAATGTTTGAACACTGGTCAAAAAAAACGTGGTCAACCATGTGCGGGTTTCGATGGTACTCGGTCATCTAAGTGTGAAGTACACGTGGAAATTCGGTCCTCACGCTCGTGAGAGAATGGATTTAGATGTCTTGTCAGGGACTTCGCATAATCTTAGATGAATATATATTTTTTATTTTTCTATGGCATAACCAGAAAGCAACAGGTTTTTTTTTCATATCTACAGCGAAAGATGAGTTGTTATGAAAGAAATGCGTATGCTTGGAAAGAGAGGGTTTTGTTGCTTTGGGATATTTCACTATAGATACTGGGCATGACTGGTAGATTAGTACATAAATTAGAGTACCACTACTCAGATGGCGCATTTGGAGATGGTTCACACGCGAATATTACGATCCGCTATTATGGAAAAATGGATTGATTCGCTAAACATGGATTCGCTAATATTTCGAACTTTACAGTATCTTATTTTGCAGATTTTAGCGACACTGCTTTTAGCCCGTACTAGCTTAGTACTAGGGGTTACCGTAAATTCTCGCAAATCTCGGACACTTTTTATTAATTACGATTTTCGTTGGTTGATGGTGGCCGAAATTTTCCGAAAATAGTGATCAAAGCTCAGACACTGTGGCCGAAATTTGCCGAAGTTATCAATAATGAAACGAAAGCTAGATGGAAAATCGATCGCTAACTTCGTACACAATTTTACCCCACAAAATCATTATTGTCCACCTGTCTGACTTGTCATTCCTCTGCTATATATACTAATAAAGTAACTTGCCTCCCTTGTATGTTTACTTGTTTATTCTTGCTGCCGCACGTCAATAATATTTCATTTTATACAAATAACTCTTGCACCTATACATCATAAAGGCTTGTGCAGCCCTATTATTATCTTAGATAAAAAAAACAAGTGGATATGAAACCAGGTGGCTAGCTTGAACAGGCTGGTTTTGGCTGATAGCCCTAAAATCATTTTCTGCGCAAGTTTCTCTGTAATGTAGACGATACAAGAGCCCTGATTGGTCCTTGTCCCCTTGTGATATCATGCTGATGCCAGATCAGAGACCCCTGGCATAGCCAGCCCTTGACTTTAGTGCACATGGTAATTGGTCTCTTGCCACATATCCATTCTTTTATTCATCTAAGCGGTTAGCCACTCAGTTTACACAAACACCACACAAGGGGGGTTGTTGTGGCAGTAACTTGGCATACTGCAGAGCCTTCTATCTGCAAGCAGTGATCACATCTAAATGTGGCCTGGTATGCAGGTTACTGCCTATCCTACTATTATAAAACCCATTTTTAAACTTGTTGTTGTCTGCAGTTGACCGCTGTGGTGTTATTAGAAATCATTATTAGTGGTGCCACCTGAGTCACTTTTCAGAACTAAATTTTACCCCCCCCCCCCCCTCCTCAAATCCTGGATCCGCCCCCTATAGTTTCTAAAGCAGTTACCCCTTGATGGCTGTGAATTACCCCCTTTAACCCTTCCATAACAATGCTGAGGTTATTTTCGTAGAACGCTAAGACTAAAAAAAACATCAACCGTTAATTCTTGTAAATATCGGTGCCCTAGGAATTTCAGCCACTGTAATTATTTTACAAAATAACTGGGGAACCTTGACCATCTTCGATCTCCCTCAGGTGACATTTCACCATATATTGGCCACACATAAATTTCGCTGATATAACAAAACTATTATGGTGGTCAATCTACAAATCAGTTGCAAATTTATTTTTAATTGAACTATTAACATACTTCATTTCTGGGGCCGAGAGCGACAAGAACATCGCTCCTACACTTCTATGATTAGGAATTTTATTTGGCCGGCATTTTATAATGCAATTTATGAACAGTGAAAGACATGTTAAGATTTGCAAAGTTTCCGATTGATTTTGGATTATAAACAATCATTTCTAGTGTCCCTTTATCCGCCAAAACATTCTATATGCGCAACCTGAAGTTAGCCTATATGTAGTGTGAGCAGCGCCATTTTGAATGTTAGACTTGTCAACAAGTACAGTTCACTGGGTAATCGCCATGGGGCAACAAGAATAAACAACTAAACAACATATAAGGTACTCCAATACCTTTATTAGTATATATAGCAGAGGAATGACAAGTCAGGTAAGTGGGCAATAAGGGTTCTTTGGGTAAAAATTGTGTTCTTGTGTACAAAGTCAGCGTACATTTTTTCCATCTAGCTTTCGCTTCAATTGAAATTATCGGCGAACCTGGGCTAGGTGTCTAAACTTTAATCGCTATTTTCAGCAAATATCGGCCGCTATCAACAAATGAAAATCGTAATTATTAAAAAAACGGCCTATGTTTGCGAGAATTTACGGTAAACCCTGTCATATTGGTGTTCATTGGATAGTCCTCGTTGAGTACTTTCAGATGAGTACCCAGATTTTTACATCATTTGGTAATAGCCAAATTAGCAACCAGCAGGATAAGGGTTAAGGTGATGGGTACCATTGCAAGCCAGTTAAAAGCCCTGTCCCAAAACACACCTCAAAGCAGCATAATCCTATATCTAGGCGTATCTCCAGGTTCCTGGGTGTTATCAGGTAGAGAATATCATCGCCAACTGTCATTATTCAATCCATATTCTGTTTTATTTCAAAATCTACAACTTTTTTTTCAAATGACATATTCTCATATCCTACGCAGGTGATGGTTACTGCAGGTTCAGAGTTACTTTAGGGATATCTTTGACTATGCCCTATAAGAAGTATTTTTTTGATTTTTTACTCCTGAAGATTTTTACAGGCCATAACATTGAAAATTCTAGTGAGAAATCTTGACTCCAAGTGCATTGACCTCTTACATTTAGTAAAATGTTCAACTATTTATAGCAAACCTGACCTGCGCCTTTGTTTTGAGTGTGACGCGCGACCACTGATGTGTGTCTTTGTACGGCTGTCTTTTGTCCCTAGCACACAAGGGACCAACAGGCCTGTCCTTGCTGAACCACGACTTATTTATAGGCTCCACACACACGGTATCTCACTAAAATTTTCAAATGTTATGGCCCGTAAAAGTCTTCAGCAGTAAAAAATCAAAAAAATACTTTTTATTGGGCATAGTCAATGACATCCCTAAGGTATCTGTGAAACTACAGTAACCATCAACTGCGTAATTAATGAGAATATGTCATTCGAAAAAAAAGTTGTAAATTTTGAAATAAAACAGAATATGGATTGAATAATGACAGGTGGCGATGATATTCTCTACCTGATAACACCCAGGAACCTGGAGATACGCCTAGATATAGGATTATGCTGCTTTGAGGTGTGTTTTGGGACAGGGCTTTTAACTGGCTTGCAATGGTACCCATCACCTTAAGGGCTGAATCTTCTTCCAACTTGGTGACTCAGCTAGTTCTTATGATATGTCAGTGTTTATACAGATATGGCCTTACCCACACATTCTCATGTAAATAGGTTATAAGAGACATGGTGCTGCTCTACTGTCCTGATGAAAGGGCCCTTGGAAGCAATACTATACTCTAGAGCTGCACTCACCTCTCACGAACTCAAGTAGCTCAAGCACTGATGCTGGCGAGACGAGCTCGAGCCGAAGTTGGCAACATGTGAACTCGTCTATACTGGGAGTACAATCCTAACACAGAACACCTAACACACTGTCATATCTTGTTTACTATTACCGATGTTTACAGGCAGTGTTGAGCGATATACTGATATTTGCACCGCTATATAGAAAGCATTATATAAATATACTCTGATTAATGATATGTATTCTTCTATGCAAGCATATTTTAAAATGAAATAACCATGTAAATGTTAGCAAATCTCCATTAGTATTTCATTCTTAATTGATGGACTGAATAATGATTATTTATTTTTTAAAACGTGCGTCCATGAGCTCATGAGTCGAAATGGTGGTGAGCTCAGGAGTTGATATCCCTCCACGAGTGCAGCTCTCCTATATTCTGCAAGAGATAAGGCAGGGTTCGTTTTTATTAGAATTAGTTTGATTTTTCAAATACTCTTCAAAATCTTCGTTCATTACTTTTGTTTTCAAGACGATACGCTTTTTTATTACATATGGTTGTTATATTTCTAAATATAGAATAGGATTTTTTTCTTCTCATATGTATCCATAATCCAGACAGAAATGTCAGTTATAAAATCGTTCTATGTTTTTGAATATCATCTATATGATCTATTCTCATGGTTTCCTTGAATATAGCTTGCAGAAATGTGAGAAAGTTGCCCATGACTTTGGGTAAGTTGGTGCTACTCCTGGGTACTACGGTTTCCTCCACCGATTATAGCAGGTGGATCTACTATAGTCTTAATATCGCAGTATAGGTGGTTATAAAGGAAATTCCAAATTGAAGGTATCCTTGAATGCAACATCATTCGATTTCCTAAACAGGAAAATATCGGATAGATACTGCATGGCCTTGATATAATGAAAGTAGTGTTTTCGATTTCATTCGATTCGATATGCCGTAACGTGCTCGTAGGGCACAATTATTCATAGGGATGTCATTGATATCCCTTTTTTTATTTGATAAATTGCTATACTCTTTCTGAATACATCGATTTGATTCAATTTGGTTCAATACCCTGTGTCTTGGCATGTGCCTGAGTAAAGTACACCATTCCTTCCAATTTTTCTTACAAAAGCCATAGAAAATACTTCAATGTTTAGTCATAGTTTCACTTTGCGTTAGTTTAACAGGAAAATGCCTGGGAAAAGTCTATTTTTCATTAATAATCATATGCCGTTTTTTGGGTATAGAATATTGATTCTTTCGATTCGATACCCAACCATTCGATTCAATTTAATTGACAAAGTGAAAATGTCGATTTATCGACTATCGATGACATCCCTAAATGAAAGTCATACATTCTCGATAAGTCCATTTATGGCAAAGATGGTCTCACTTCAGCTGTCACCTTGTATGGTTTTGGTGCGAGTGTAGTACTCGGCACTCCGTCCTCACAAAGATGATCCACGCCCTCTGGTGGTGAAAATTTGAAGCGCTGGAAGAGTGCTGAGGTGAAGAGGAGGAGTTCAGTCTTGGCTAGCTGTTCCCCCAAACACATACGCCTGCCCAGCGAAAACGCGATCCACTCTTCATGCTTCTTGAAGCAGTTGTTTTCATCCAAAAAACGCTCTGGTTGGAGTATTTTCGGGTTCGGCCATATTTCTGGGTCATGGTGTGCAGCCCAGATATTCGTCCAGACATCGGTACCGGCTTTGACGTCATAGCCCCCGATGATGGAATCCCTATGAGCATTGTGGGGAACACCGAATGGGAGAACCGGGCACAACCGATTTATCTCATGAATGGTAGCTTCCAAATATGGTAGTCCATTTCGGTTTGCCATGCTAGGTATCTTTTCCCTGCCAATCTCTTGATCGAGCTCTTCCTGTATCTTCTCCTGTATGGCGGGATTGTTCGCCATGTGAAGTAACATCCAACGAAGACTTGTGGATGTTGTATCGGTTCCGCCAATGAAAAAATCAAAGATAGTCTGAACTAGCTCTGCCTCATCATTCTCGCTTTGCATCGCACTTTCATTGAGATAAACGTCAATCAGGTCGCGAGGATTCTCTGGGTCATGTGATACCTGATGTTGACTAATCTGCTCCTTTAAGAATCCTTTCATATCGGAGTCATGTGCGACATTATTTTTGATATAGTTTTTATATTCTGGCAGAAAACGCAGTATTGGTATGACATCGAGCTCTGGGTATTCCTCAAAATCTTTTAAGATGATGTCAATGAGTTTGAGTATTCTGTGAAACTGCTGATCTTCGTAATCAAACCGTTGCCCAAAAACAATGGAGCAGATGATGTTGGAGACAGAATTGGTTAAGATGAGTGCCGGATCAAAGGGTTCTCCACCTTTGCTTTCAATATATTTCAGCAGGTGTGCTATCTCGTCTTGAATCCTCACCTCCAGACTCAGTTTGCCCATCCCAAATAGGCGAAAGGTGTTGATGGCAAATTTGCGCCGATCTTTGAACTCTGGTTCACCGGCGTCTACAATGCCCAGTCTGTGTGGGTTATTTAGAACCTGCCGATACCAGGCTGGTCGGTCGGAAAAATCTGCCGCCTTTTTGACAAAGGCTTCCTTGATGCTCGCTGCTGTGTTTAGAATCACTGTAGGGCGATTCCCAAATTGAAGGAACATCACAGGTCCATATTTCCTGGCAAGGTCCTCGCAGACCAGATACATAGGTTCAGATGTATAATCTATTAGGCTCCCTATGATAGGTAGTGAAAGCGGTCCTGGTGGCAGATTCTTTGATGAGTACCAGATAGCAACTGCAGCTATCAGGATCACTATCAGCGATACTGCAAATTCATTGCTACACAAACCTTCCATTAACATCTTAAAAATTGTCGCCATTGCACTCAGTATGATAAGCTTGACCAAGATGCGTGCTGCCGGCTTCAGAAGACTACAGTGTTAGTGTGAACACAATCAATGCACATACCTCCAGTCAGACGCTACCCTAGACTGGCTGCAGCCCAAGATGTAATGCACGCATGACACACTAGACCCAACCCGGCCCGGGACCCCGGCATCCGACGTGCAGTAGGGTAGCACGTCGTCCGTAGGATATTGATAGGTTCAGCATTCTGCCACTCGCCAAGTTGGCAATATTCTAGGTGTATAGGGAAAAGTGTCAGAACTAAATTCGTCGTTATAACGGTTTATGGCAGCGAGGGTATTGATGAAACTGAGCGGCCAAAAAATAAAGTCATGCGTGCGATTGAGAGATTGTCTAAAGATTTTATATGGGAAAACTTTTGGCATATTTTCGCGGCCGTGTACTTTTAGCTAATATGTCGAAAAAGGGGAACGATTTTACGGTAATTCATTGAATAGCGAAACAGCGAAATATGTATAGGACGTACACCTACGGTATACTTAATACTAGTCTTAACGCGGCGAAGATGCCTTATTCTGAGAATATCGCTAAACTGGCCATAAGTTCTTAAACCATGGTACGTGTGTGTTATGAATTGTTCAATTGATATTGTGCACGTACGTTGGCATACCCGTCAGCATTCAACAATCCAAAATCAGGATATATCATTTATCAGGCAGTTTACTATACTGCGGCGTCTTTTGGTTTTATTTTGTTTAGTTCCAATTCTGGGGGGGGGGGGGGGGGGGGGGGGGCAGGTTAGTACTTTGCTTAAGGAGCGGGCCTTTAGAGTTGATAATCATGGAAACATATATTAATAGGATAACTTTAATTTGCAGTTTATGTAGCAGATCACAATTGCTGCATGATACTATACACACAGTTTTCAAAAACACGCAGATAGCTTTGGAACTGAAAATGTCTTCATCAACAACATTTACATTGTGTGATCTTTCCAGACATTGTGTGATCTTTCAAGATCAAATACTTACTATGTTCAGCATATTATGAAATTCTTGGCTCCTGGCTAGAAAATAAATTTATTCTTAAGGAATGGTGGATGATTTTTGAAAGTTGGCAAATCAGTAGCTAATCTGAAGATTTCTGACCTGTTAACATTCAACCATCCAAAATCAGGAGATTTTATGCGGTTCCAATCCTGGCCACCAGGGGTCAGATTAGTTTATTAGTTTAGGAGTGGGCTATTATATTTTACAGGTGTCGGCAAATTGATAACCATACAAGTATGATTAGGAAATAACTTTAATTTTATGTAGCAGATCACACTTGCAGCATGATGACAAATTCCCAGTTGTGAGAAACACACAGAGATTGCTTTTGAACTGAATACATCGTAATAGTCCATGGCCCAGAGGGTTGGTCACTATCATATTGGGGGGGGGGGGGGGGGGGGCAAATTCTGATTAATGTTTTTGAATTCCCCATATTCTCAGCTTCATGGTATTTCATTAACAAATATTTTCCAAATCAGACCTTTTTTTCTTTTCCCAGGTGAACTTAGCTTTATATATTTACACGATCACTAATTTGCTTTTACTCACTACCCATATTCCTCATATTTCATAACTATTACATCTCTATCCATTCCCCTTGAGACATGGAGCCGTGCGCCGGCCTACATATTTTGGCGCACGGATCCATTCCTCTACCATACCTGCCTAACCTTTGCGCTGTGTTGCGCCCAGCGCCACTAGCTTCATATTACTTTCCATTCCTTTCATTTCCACTCCTATCACCTTGTATCGGACTTTCTCTGGATATTGACCTCTCAGTATTGGGTGCATACCAATATGAATTGATATGATGTATGTATAGATATGATGTCCCTGAGTAACACAAACACCCAGTCAGACTCTACCCTAGACTGGCTGCAGCCTATGATGTAAAGCAGGGAGTTCTTTTATATATATATCTCTGTGTAAAGCAAGCGTGACATATTCACCTCTGAATCTTGGGAACATACCTGTCTGAATAGGTAAAATGTATTTATAGGTATGATAGATATGTCCGTGAGTAAAGCCCCTTTTACACTAGCCGAAATTTTGCTGGCAACTTGGTGGCAACCGCTAGTTGCCGCCACATTGCCACAACGTACGCAGTTACAACACGATGGCAATGTGGCAATGTAGTTGCAACACGATGGTAAAATTCTAAAAATTGTACATGTAATTTGTAATTTTTTCAGCTATTTTATCAATAAATTATGAAATAATATGTTTTTATGTGTCACTTTTCAACAAAGTAGGGTAAATGCATAAGAAAAAAGTGAAATATTATTTTCAATTATATGTTCTTCTCACTTGGCAAATCACATACCTTTACCACAAATAATTCACCTTCAGTTACAGAAATAAACATGAATTCCAGTGCATAAATAATGTATTATTGTAAACTTGCATAATGCTTTGTGCTAGAATGAATTTTATGGGTCATAAGTCTGAGGAAGTTTATAAATTGGTCAATCATTTGTTTTAATCTCAACGGGAAACAATTTTGGCCGCTCTCTCAGTTGCAAGCCGATCTGCCCCTTTTACACTAGCCGAAATTGTGCTGGCAACGTGCTGGTGACGTGGTGGCAACCAATGGTTGCGGCGGAGTTGCCACCACATTGCCCTTATCGTCAATGATCGTCAGTACGTTGCCAGTAGGTTGCAAGTACATTGCCTTGCAATGCCAATGGTTGCCAAATCACGCAGACGCTTGGCGACTTTTTCAAACTGTTTGAAAAAGTCGCCAAATCACCAAGCGTTGCCTTGGTCGCCAGCATCGTAAATGAGTTGCCAGTGAGTCTTCAATTGTTGTGACAGTGTTACAAGAGGTCGCCAATACATCTCTATCATGTTGTCAATGGTGTTGTCAATGTTGTCTTTGGAGGTGTTTGGGACATAAATTGCATTATTTATTAAAGATCTGTGAAAAAAACGAAATTGATGATAATGGAGTTATATTCAAAGGAAAATATGAAATATTAATATCACTGATTCTTCAGTGGCAGGACAACCCTAGAAAACGATGCGAAACCAATCATCTTTAATCATTGGTTAATGCATGTGGTTAATGTGGGTTAACAATCAAACTTGATGCTCTAGACATGTCAAAGCTTTCACAGTAGTCACAAAAAGGCTCTACCATCCAGGGGGCCGTTTCTCGTACGATCGTAAAATACGGACATTGTTGAAATCCGTATTTTACGATATTTCCGTTTCTTGAAGGCCCTGTTTGTTCCGTATGATACGACAGGTCCGTTTCTTCAAGCCTGTCGTATCGTAACATACGGCAAAAATCGTTGATTTTCAACGACACCTCCAGAGGTGTCGTTGAAATACGATTTCTCTGGTTTCTCTGACATTTTACGTAATTTTGCCGCCATTGATAACTTTTTTGAGATTAATTTTTAAAGTAAGATGGACCAAGTGAGAAAGAGCAAATAAAAAACTTTATATTTTCACTACAGTTTTTGGGGAAAGAAATTTTATTTTTATTTTTTTCAGATCACTCTAGAGGGAGGTTAAATAAAACTTTATTTTTTCACGACCATCTGAGAGCTAAAATAAAAAACAACAACTTTATTTTCACAACATGCTGAAGCCTATCAGGACCACTGAAAAAAATAGTTTTCATTTCTTATTTTTTTCCTTAGAAATCCGAAGATCTCAAAAAAAAAATAATTCTATGACCGCTTTTAGGAGGTCCACGGAATTAAAAAAAATTCTTCCCTTAGAAATCCAAAAATCTCAAAAGACATCTCAGTCCTGGCGCAAATACAAAAGAAAAATCGCTCCAGGCGCAAATACAAAAAAATCTCACTCCAGGCTTTAATTTTCTTATTTATACCCATTCAAATATTTTTAAAAAGATCTGTATCCAAAAGAAGAAAAAACAATTGTTGCTTCACGATCCTTGTTCACAATTTGAGATTTTCGGATTTAAGGAAAAAGATATAAATAAGAAATATTTTCTTAGTGGTCCTAATAGGCTTCCGTAACAACCGTTTTGGGGGAGAGAGAAAATAAAACTTCTTTCCCGACCGCTCTAGAGGGAGGGTAAATAAAACGTTATTTATCCTGCCTCTACAGAAGGAATATATCTAACATCTAACGTTAACATGTATCTACCTGTCTGTCTGTCTGTGTTTCTACCGATCTAACAATCTATGTGTGAGCGCATTCACAAACACATACATACATACATACATACATTCATATATACATACAGATAGATAGGTAGATAGATAGATGGATAGACAGATAGATAGATGATGCAGTTTATAAAATATGTCATGATGCAGTCAATAGTTTCATTTAACCACCCAAAAGGACGGTCGTGAAACAAAAATGTTTTTTTTTCATTTTCTCCCCCCCCCCAAAAAAAAGGGTAGTGAACATTAAAAAGTCTTTTATTTTCTCTCCCCCCAAAACGTTCGTGAAAATAAAGAAGTTTTTTATTTTCTATTCCCACAACAAGGTCGTGAAAATAACAAGTGTTTTTATTATCTTTTTCGCATGGTCGGGAAGAAATAAAGTTTTATTCTCTTTCTCCCCAAAACGGTCGTGAAAATAAAAAGTTATGTATTTGCTATTTCACACTTGGTCCACCCTAATATATATGTATATATATATATATATAAATATAAATATATATATATATATATATACATATATATATATATATATATATATATATATATATATATATATATATATATACATATATATATATATATATATATATATATATATATATATATATATATATATATATATATATATATATATATATATATATATATATTAATATACTGTTAAGTTCGAAATATTAACGTGGAAGTAATATTGGCGACTTTAACGAGTGGGTCCGATTCGCTAATATTACGATCCGTTAATATTCGTTCTTTTTAGTATTCAAATTGCGTATCTAGTCACAATTACACATGTTCAGTTGATAACCATACGCACATACATGTAGACACATGTACGTGCGTGCTGTGATATATACATGTTGCATGGTGTTCAACCAAATTTGAATGATGTTCGTAAATCACGGTGGATCTGAGTTTCTTTATTGCAATTTTTACCAATCAGGACGAACCTTCATTGGCATGTGAGTTTGATAAACAGCCGTGTAGCAATACTAGTCGCATATACTAGATCTAGTGATCCGTGTGGTCGCGCGAAATTACGATTGCAATAGACCCATTTCACTCGTACCGTTCATAAGCCCGATCTGATAACTGTATCTTGAACCCTTAATTTACAATTCTATCACAATTCTCAGTATTTATAAATGATTTCCCTGTATTTATAAATCATTTTCTAGTATCTATAAGTCATTTTCTTGTATTTGTAAATGCAGTATTTACAAATATTAGAAAATGATTTATAAATACTAGAAAATGATTTATGAATACTAGGAAATGGTTTATTTGTATTTAGGAATGTGCATGGTTCTCTAATACTAATAAATCATTTTTTAGTATTGATAAATGATTTTCTAGTATTTATAAATCATTTTCTACTATTTGTAAATGTGAATAGCTGCTCATTGTACAAGTGGCCATGGCTCAAACAAAGGTTTCTTTAGGTCTCCTTCAGACCACAATAAACGGAGAGAATGCGTTATAAATAACCTGTCTAGCCAACGCACCCTTTTATAGCGTGGCTGTACCGCACCAGTGGTTGACCCTGTTTTGTTGACCTACTCGGTCATCTTAGGTCATCTTAGATGTCCTGTCAGGAAATTCGCATAATCTTAGATGGACATTTTTTTAAATTTATCTATGGTATTACCAATTTGCATTGGGATATTTCTATGGATATAGTCTATCTGACTTTTTCCTCTTTTTCCCTACTCAGAGGTTTGCCAGGTTTGGATGGCAAAAACGATTTTTTTGTGTGAAAAAGAGGAAAAAGCGGTTAGCCCAACTCAACTAAATTCAGACAGACTATCGTCAGCATTTTGCTTGGTCCGTTAGGTGTTTTAATCATAAAAAGGATGGCGAGTTCGCAAAAGAAAAGATTCATCCAGCCCTTCGACTATGTCCGTTATCATATTTTGAAAGAAATAGATAAACACTGGTACGAGACCATTAGCGAAAAGACGCTTTCAAGACATTTCTTTATCTATCAAGGGGCGCCTACCTAGTCATCAATACGATTAAAAACACCTACCTATATATATATATATATATATATATATATATATATATATATATATATATATATATATATATATATATATATATATATATATATATATATATATATATATATATATATATATATATACATACGTATGAACATACATACATGCAAACATATATACATACATACATACATACATACATACATACATACATACATACAAACTTACTTATTGGAGTAAGACATACTATTCCTCTACAATGTCAGAGGTAATTTTGCGGGTAAAAGTGCCGTTAAAACACTTGATATCTTCTCCGTATGATATGGAGAATGTCTCAAAACGGAAAATATACGGAACTTTCGAGAAACGCATTTTCCGAGTTTCGTATATCGTCCGTAATTGGCTTTTTTCCGTATGATACGGAGTCGTATTTTACGATTGTACGAGAAACGGCCCCCAGGTGCATGTAATATCTGCCTAATGAGGCATAGTTTGGGCTAATTTCAAATGTTGCAAATGCAAAAATAAAAGCAAAACAACAACTATTGATTATAAATTTGTACTTAACTAGAAAGCACCCACCCTGAGGATAGTAAACATGAAAATTTTCAAATTGACAAAAAGCACCTAGATATATGATTGCAACATCACTCATGATTATTTCTAGTTCTATCTTGGGCGTCTTCGCATCGGTTGAGTTTAGATCCCAGTCAGATTTGAGCGTTCCCGGCATGCTTTGCAGTCTAGTGACGTCACTGTCAATATGGATGCTCGTCATGTCCTCGATTTAGTTCTACCTAGTCCTTACATAAATCCTTTCATAAATCGTTCACAAACTCAAATATTATCTTTGGCAGCAATATATACGCATGTATTGTTCACAGAAGTTTGGAAAATATTCCTTTCGTTTTTATTGAGATCTTTCACCACAAACGTGCTCGACAATGCATGTTGTAGCAGTCGCGGTAGACCAAGCCGGTGTACCGCAGATGCGAAAGCTACGTAACTTGTTTTTCAAAAATTGGATTAAAAAGACTTCATTACAAAATTAATATTATGGCCAAACATTCGTTTGTCAATTTTTTTAATGAAAAAAATATTAGAACACAGAGATATCCCTGCGACAACAAACTTAGGGCTACCTAACTTATGTACCAAAAGTTCAAAAAGCTTGGCTAACAGATATGAAATCGATAAATGAGATGTTAAACTGGCTGAAGCTCATGTCATTTGCAGTCGTACTGGTTATTCTCCATGAACTTTGGTCATTCAGTTAAATTTACATATTTGTTCGTAATTTCTTAATGCTACGAGTATTCTTGGGGTTAGGGTAGTGAAGGTATCGCATGCTAATGCGATCTTGCAGTTGGTAGACCCTGCTTACGCTGCCGCGCAGGAACTTGCTAAAACTTAAATTTCAAATTTTCATTTTTTCTGCCAAGTTGCTGCTAGGGCGCATGTAGGTAGGCGTGGATGATAGGGAAACCAATCCGCCGCTTGGTTTCAAGTCTATTGCATCAATCTTTCTTGCCCCAGCTGAGATACAAATTCAGTCAGGGTTGAGAGACAGCTAGCAGTCATTGGCAACGCCTTGGGCCACACGGTAGGCCACGGTCAACGTCAGTGGAGGGTATCGGGGCAAACCACTGATACACACTCGCTCAAAATCAGCATTCCCCTCGCGCTCCCGATCTGATGACAAATCGAAAGGGGCCCGGGAAAGCACAACAATCATCGATTGTGCTTGCCATACTGAAGCCAATGATGCTACTTATATAGGTAGATTGGAGTACAGTAATGTGCTTAGAGTAGTTGACCAAATTTTAACTTTTGCAAGTTATTTGATTGAATAAAACTGTTCAACTATAACTTTATCGAAATTGTAAATAGTTTAGAATATTTCTATTGAAAGAAATATTCTTAATTATGTCACATTGCGGAATTAGGTTCCTTTTATACCTCTATGGGCGTATTTGCATCTTGTTTTATTGCCGCTCATGGAAATTAATAGACAGTTCCGCATTGTCACCCGTGCATTGTCGACCCTGATTGGGTCACATTTTCGAAAATTATCTACTTTGCGTATGCCACGATATAAAAACACATTTGAAGTTAGTTTTTTTTATAACTTTTATTACACCATATTCATAGTAAAGAACAGTTTTACAGCAATCATACGTAAATTATACAGTAAGAAAATATCAAAATCGTTCTACATCAATCTCAGGTCGTTGTATATGGGTGACCATTTCCCTAAAGTTTTCTCTAACATATTAGTCTACTAGCCAAAAAGGTGAACCTTGCAATGTTGATTCCTGCATGGTTTTATGTTAGAAATGCAATATAGAGATCCTCAGGTGGTAGAAACTGCCGGATGCTAATCTCCAAGTGTTGGGCAATTTTTTTTATCACCCCTATAACCATATGGTATACTGAATCCCTCAGGTGGCCATATTTGGTTAAAATATGGGGGGGGGGGGGTAAGACTTTCTATTATAACTTCAGTTATTTTGGGGCAATTTCAACAAATGAGGCATCTACATTTGCAACTTTTCATTCCGCAAATTTTAAGACCAGCCACCTTTTGATTGGTCAACTCTGAAAGGTCATTTAGGGTTAACAGAAGTCAAAAAGGTCACGAAGCTGCAAATCGACTAACGCCATTTGCATTTCCAAAGAAAGCAAATTTTTTCCCCAAAAATAAGTTGATATTTTTTTCAGTAAAATTGCATTTCTTGGCAAAATGGACAGTAAAGAATCATATTTTTAGGTTGAAAAAACTTTTAAATTCTATGGATAAAAAATTTGACGGCTTTAAAATATGACCATGTTGCTTGATATTGTGCTGATTTAAGGCTCGGAAAGCATTGTTATAGATAGTTATTCTGTATTGTATCTCAAGTAATACAAAAACTCTATACAGGCTGTATAAAAATGCGCAACATTTTGATCTGCTAATCGTTTATACCACACATTTACGACATTGTTACCTGAATACATTTTTACAGTGGTTGCCATGGCAACTGGCGGCCATATTGAAATTCGAAATAAGCACTACCAAAAGCTACATTTCTGCATATTCAAGCATACAGAATAGCTAGAAACAGGACCTTGGTGTCTACAAGTAGGTTTTCAGGGGTGAAGAACTTAGATCTGAAATAGCTGTTATCATCAGATGGCATTTAAATTGGATTTCAAGATCGCAACCAAGCTGTTATACTTAAAATTAAGCTTATTACACAAAATTTGACCTCCAAAGGTATTGTTAATGAAACAAATGCATATGGAACACTTAAGGGATAAAGATGCTTTTAGTGAACTGGGCCTATGTTTCTGAATTGACACAGTTAAACACAGACTTAGTAACCACATTTAGAACATTGTAACCTGAATACATTTTTACAGTGGTTGCCATGGCAACTGGTGGCCATATTGGAATTCAAAATGGCCACTACTGAAACTATATTTCCGCATATTTAAGCATCCAGATTAGCTAGAAACATGACCGTGGTGTCTATAAGTAGGTTTCCAGGGGTGCAGAACCTAATTCTGCAATAAATGTTATCATCAGGGGGCATCTAAATGGGATTTCAAGGTGATAACCAAGCTGCTGTACTTAAGATTAAGCTTATTACACAAAAATATGACCTCCAGGAGCTACTGTTAATGAAACAAATGAATGCATATCATATTCCATTCAATAATATTAACAGTTATGTCAGCTGGCAGTGGAACAGCAAGAGTTGAAAGGGGCGCAGCATAACATAGATAGAAAATATTAGAACACTTCTAAATTGGTTGCCATGTTGGAATTCAAACTGGCAAAAAGATCGGGAAAAAGACCCTATTTCAGGAGTTAGTTTAACAACAAAAATTATCATAAGCCAATAATAAGGGTTTTAGTGTCTGGTATCAAATCTTGGTCTGGACTACATGTATCATTTGCAATGGTCAACATAGGGAATTTTAGGGGTGGGTTTATAATCCTTTATTAAAGATGTAAGTTAGTCAAAGTCAAAATTAATCATATCAAGAATACAGTTTTTTCAAATTATTTGTGTTTTGATTTTGGAAACTATTTCTATTCTATAGCCACTTTTCAGAAAAAATGCCTTTTATTAATATTGTTCGACATATTGGAAATGTTAACGACTTTAATCTCAAATTATATTTATTCAACTCTGAGGTACAGATGGGGATATCCATCCAACCTGGAGAGCCCCCCACCCCCCCCCCCCCCAAAGAAATAACTGGTAGCTTAAAATGGAAATTCAGTACAAAAACAATATTATACAACTGGAAATAAAGAATATATTGGAACATAATATCGCAATTATGCAATATGGAAGATTAAATTATTATCAGAAATTATTATCACATTAAGTTAAATTATATCAGAATAAATGTGTGGCGTTGTAGAGGACTGTCTATGGTCCTTATGCAACTGAAAGACCCCTTGGAACTATTAGTGGAGAGTAGGGAATTTCTTCCCGGTTCCGGGTTTCTATCTTGTCGCGATATGACATAAGCTGTTGAAAGCGACGTAAAACCCAATTCCTTCCTTCCTTCGTCATTATGTAATTTCATCCAAAGTTACCTTAAAATCAGCAGATAAATTATTCAAAATGAGGTTCACTGATACCATCTACACCTTTTTAGGGATAATAAAAAAGTTAGATTTGAAGTGAATAACTTGGCATATGACAATTTCCTGTCTATGATAAGTGTTTTAAGACAGGTTGCTATACATGGCTAGCATCAGGTCACTTATAAGATCAAAGAATTAATGATCTACAAACATCATGGGCCAAAGTTAGTAAGCAAGTCTTGGCAATGTTACGGTTTTGCGCTTCTAGGAAGCTTCCTAGGCCTTGTTGCTCAGTTGTTCTTTTCGAGTTCAATAAAGGTAAAAGTAACCCACACTTCATGATTTATTCAATTGTCCATTACGATGCTTAGGCCAAGAAAAAAATATTGTTTGTTTCCTGTAACAGTCAGAAAAAAATAGGGTAGGTAGGTTGGTAAAAAATATTTTTACTCTATTGTTACTAAAAATGTTATTTTAAAAATTGCAACACTACAGAATTTATCAGATTCAATGGAAATAGTCTTTATGTTATGCTGTTCCTAAGATGTTTAAGAAATAAGTGGTTGTCGGATGCATAAATCACTTTAGATAATGCCAAACTATTCAAACATTACAGTTATGGTTTCCAATCATCAAATGGAACCACTGACAGATACATACCTAGTTTATTTTATGAGATTGTATGAAATTTGTGATACGTATTTATTTAATTTAATTCATGATATTTTGCCTACCATTCATCAAACAACTTCAAAGTAACTAAGAACGTTTTGAATTCACATTTGTCATCTAAAGGCTTACAATGTACTCAATGTTTGGTGCAGACATATGTAAGGTTAGTAAATAGAGTTAGTTATTTTGGCCCAGTTTATTCCTCTATCCTGCGTTTATTTGACTATTCAGCCTATACAAACTCAGTATATTACCTGAAAGGTCTTCTGATGAGGTATACATGAAGTATCAAATTAGTTGGCAGTCAAAATCTGAAAATTTGAGGTACATTTCCCTCTGTAAAATTTTAAAGGAATCTTTTGGCATTTGATATGATGTTTTAGGGGAAATTCAATACTAAATCCCCTATCAGATTTTCTTCTACTTGGTCTCCCAATCTACCATGTTATAATCTAGATTGGGCAGTAGATTTGATTTTGAGGATTATATACTAGTACCGCCTATCTTATTTTTTTCTGCATATTTTATTTCACAAGAATTCATCAATAGGTTTTACTCCTGGCTGAAAATAAAACGTTCTATTTCTTGAACTCGAAATACACTCAAAAGCAACTTATTTCATTTCGTAATGTTAATGTAGTTTTAAACTACCTCAGTTCCTGCACTTCATGATTGCAAAATATTCCTTTTAGGTGAAGAAAGACTCTGGCTTTTTTACCCAAGTGTAACTACAGCATTGAGATACCGTATTTTCGCGCCTTGTTCAGGCCTTTAAAAAGATGTATAGACCTTAGCCTTGTGTATAGTACGCACCCCCCGTTCGGCCCATGTCTCTATCTATTTTCTAAATACAAATGAAAGAAGTGGGGGTCATCTTCCTAACTAGCATTGGATTCGAACAAACATTCCGTTGATTGTAATAGGGGTTTGGACATTCATGCAGTGTATTGTAATTATTGTGCTTAAAATAGAACCGGCTGGACAGGTCCGATATAACAAACAACAGTTGAACAGTTAAAGACGTGCTAAACATGTTAGAAACACAATTGAAATGAAATCATACTCGAGCCTCAATTCTGATACGGGTTGCAGTAATGGGTGGTCATCGATTTGTGTTCTCTGTGTGGCCTGGGCACTCGATGTAAAACACCCTAGATTTCTAGCTTTGTGTATAAGACGCACCCCCGTATTGAGTGTAAAAATTCGTGTAAAAAAGTGTGTCTTATACGCGCGAAAATACGGTATTTGCTTCAAAGTCACAACTACTCTTTTCAACCTTAGTTTGACCTTAAATTTTTACACTTTCTATATTTTGCACTGACTTTAAACTTTAAATGCAACAAGCATTTTGAACATTGTGCATAAAGTTTGGTGTATGGGACATGAATGACACTGAAGGTCAATATTGACCTTGTGTTTTAGAACAATTCTGAAGTTGCTTCTAGAAAATATCCTGGAGTTGTAAACTAACTGCTTCTTTAGTACACGATTGTCAAATATTCCTTTCAGGTGAATAAAAATTACTCATTTGAACAAGATGCAAGTGCAGTATTACAGATGTTTGCTACAAAGTTATGAACACTCTATTTGACTTTTTGACCTTGGTTTGACCTGCATTGTTTCCTTAAATCTCAGTAATATTTTACATTACCTTTACCTGTATGGGAAAAACATGATAGGCAAGTAAAAATGCATATTTCACCCAGTGAAAATGAAAGCTGGTATACCATAAGACATGAATCTGTTATGTCAACTTTCTGCTGATTCACTTATATTTGGATGCACCCATAATCAGGCGTTTTGTCATTTTGGCCCTAAATATTCAAGACTGACCTAGACTTTGTCTTGAAGTATCTCACCTAAAATATTTGCAGGATAAAATATGCATTCCAGGAGAATTTAATAAGCTGCTTAATGGGAAATTCAATGAAAAAATGTCTTTAATCATAAAATTGTGGTTACTTTGACCTTGAATGGCCTCTAATATCACAACAGAATACCTTACCCTAGGTTGATTGCATGAAATGGAAAGATTGTCTTACAACAAGCATTTTGATACCAAACAATGTCCATACTGTTTAATGCTCACAATATTTATGACCTAAACAGTGGTCCCATACTCGCATTTTCTCACAACTCGATCTTAAACACATAGGCATGAATTGTCCAATAGCACATTCAACATCTGCATATTAACTTAAAACTACTTCATTTTCACAGGTAAAAGGGTGAAAATGTATTGGTAAAACATATTTAAGGTATTCTGTCTGTCAATTATTGTGGTGACATGGTTAGGAAATTAATTGTAATGACAAAACAGAACTACTTCATCAATATTTCTTCATCAAAATTTGGATTTTCTAGAGAAAAATGACGTTACAACCTTTATTTGACCTTCATTTTTCCTTAAATCTCAGTTATATTTTACACTGCCTTTATAATCTTACATGAAATACACAATAGGCAAGTTTAAAGGCTTATTCTCCCCATTGAAAATAAAAGCTGACATACCATAAG
Organism: Maea johnstoni; assembly: GCA_963942565.1. NCBI lineage: Eukaryota > Metazoa > Annelida > Polychaeta > Spionida > Magelonidae > Maea > Maea johnstoni. The sequence goes on along the minus strand of OZ012689.1, from coordinate 47,452,194 downwards.
ATATGACTCGATTTGTTATTTCAACTTTTTGCTGCTTTACTTGAATATTTGAGTGCACCCATAATCAGACATTTCGGGCATTTTGGTCCCAGAATGTTGCAGATTGGTCTTGACTGGGTCTTTAAATGACTCAAAAATGTCTCAGAATCCCTTTTAAAGATATTTCTCACCTAAAAATATTTCCAGGATAAAGTATGTATCCCAGGAGCATTTCATAAGCTGCTAAATGGAAAAATCAAAGACAAAATGCCTTAAATCTTGAAATTGGGGTTAATTGACCTTGAATGACCTCTATTTTCACAACAGAATACCCTACCCTAGGTTCGTTGCATGAAATGGAAAGATTGTCTTACAGCAAACATTTTGATACCAAACATTGCCTATAATGTTTGGTGCTCACAACTTTCATGACCTAAACAGTGGTCCCGTAACGAGCACTTTCTCACAACCTGTCCCCAAACACTTTATTTAAGCATGGAATAGCCAAATGCCACATTCTACTCCTCCATATTGACTTAAAACTACTTCATTTTCACTGGTAAATGGTAAAAAATATATTGTTGGACCATATTTGAGATTATTTATCTGTCAATTATTGTGGTAACCTGGTTTGGAAATTATATAGTTGCAAAACACATTCAACAACTTCATCGCAATCACTTCACCAAAATTAGATTTTTTAAAGAAAAAATGGCATTTTGACCTTTATTTGACCTTCAACGACCCCTTAATTTTGGTTTTATCTTACCATCATCTTCCAAATTGAGGGGAAAATTAAACCTGACATTTTGGTGCATCATATGCTCCCTTCCGACTTGTAAAACGTAAGATACAGTCATTTTGGTTTTCAAATTTTTATCATTTTAGGCACTTTTTGGCGTCTCCAGGTAGACTTGGTACCCTACTTTGTACCTTAAAGCTCAAAATTGGACTTATAACTCGATCTAGTCAATGAACTTTCTAAAATGTTCAACAACTAATAAAGAGCATTCCTTCAGAAAAAGTGGCTACAGAAATGAAATACATATCTTCAAAAAACAGAGATGTTTATAAATGGAAACTATAGAATATGGGAAAATCCCAGATTCTTGATTTGGCAGCCATTTTGACATTGAATGACCTTTATAACATCATGGGATAGAGTTAGTCATGTGTTTAGTATTTCAAAAGATACTTCTCTTTCATACTAGCATTTTGATACCAAACACTCATCCTTATGTTTGGGTTAAGCTTAAGTTTTAGTTTGGTTTAAGAGTTATGAGTGTTTTAAAGTGCCTTCACTTTCCCTATACATATTATTTTGACCATCGTGGGGCCTTTTTACATATATAAGGGTATTCAAGACATGACCCCATAAAAAAGATGTGCACCACTTCTGAAGGCTACATCCACCCTTGCGGTATGCCACAAGTGTGGGCCTAAAACATGATACCAACGGAAGTTTTCTAACTCTCGGGTTAACCTGAATCCCCAAAATGGGTGGCTGGCTACTGTTCTTTACCAATACAGCCAATTTCTACCCATTTTCACAACATTTTCATGACCTTTTTGACCTTAGTTGACCCTTAAATGACCTCTTAGTATTGATGAATCAGAACATGTGCATTTTTAAAAAGTGCAGGTAAAGATTTTACACATTTGGATACTTCATTTATGGAAGTTGGTTATGCATAACGTGAAATACGATCGAAAATGATACCAAAACCCCTCTATTTCAGGATCATAATACTGCAGGTTTTCAGCCTCGTGACCTTTTTGACCTTTGTCTACCTCAAATGACCCTTCACAAGTGACCAATCAGAATGTGGCTGGTTTTAATTCCTGCGAAATTAAAAGTTATACATGGTGATGCCTCATTTGTTGAAAATAAACCAATATAACAGAAGTTATGATTAAAAATGTTACCCCTACCCCCATAATTGTGACCATTTTTTGCAATCCTGAGAGGTCATTTGCACCAAATAGTATTTAGGTTGATAAAAAAAATTGCCCAACACTTGGAAATTAGCATCCGGCAGTTTCGTTGTTCTTAGGGTATGTACATTGCATTTCCATCATAAAACCATGCAGGAATCAACATTGCAAGGTTCACATACTTGGCATATAGGGCTGGCTAGTAGACTATATCATTTGTTGTGCCAATATATATTTCTATTTCCATGTATTTCTTTAGTTTAAGTTTGATATCACGAAGGGTAGGAATGTTGTGTTTCCACTTTCTTCTGTATACCTCATTCTTTGTTACAATTATCACATAGTTTGTAATGTAGTTATACTCTTTGTTACCCAATAAAATATTTTCAGTAGATACTTCAATTCTTTTTCCTGTTTTTCGTGATAACCAATCTAATACCTTTGTCCACAGTGTTCTTATCGTGTTGCATTCTAATAGTAGGTGACATATTGTTTCTATATTTCCACATTGGTCACATGTTTCATGGTCAAGTAGTTGAAATTGGAATAGTTTTCGATTCGTTATCAGTGATCTATGCAGAATTTGGAATTGGAAGTATCTTATGTTTGCGTTAAGTTTACATCTAGAGGGTAACATATATGAGTATTCCCAGTCCATGCCTTCTGGGTTTTCCAGTTTTTCCTCCCATCTTATTTGGCCTATGGGTTGTTCTGTTTTATTATCTAAGTTCCAGATCTTTCGGATATTTACACCTCCTTTCTTATCTTTTGTTAGCCAGTCGATAACTGGTGGTTTAATTTTGTTTATATTTCAGGGTGTATTTCTTAGTTCAGCTAATAAGTGTCTGGGTATGGCATTCTAAAAGGCATGGTATTGGGTGAAATATACTTTTGTCCCTATTATATGTTCCAGTGCTTCTTGTGTGTAAGGTATTCCGTTTTCGTCAAACATATCCTGCAAATATAGTATTTTATTTCGGAACAGAGTATAATTGAATGGAATATTTAGCTCCGGGTTTCCCCAAATTGGTGCATACGCAGTGCTAAGTATGGTGACTTTTTTGAATTTTGAATACCACTCTCTATAGGCTGAAGCAACGTCCTTCCAGAATGGGTTGGTAGTTGAATTCACAATTGTATTATGGTAATTTGTGTCAGTATATAGAAGTCTATCCACTTTATAGTATAGAGCAAATTCTTCCCATTCTGTAGTTGTTGTAAGTAGTTTCCTTTTCAAGCTTTTTTCAAAATCTCTTATGTTTAACATGTTTAGTCCACCATCTTTGAAGTCTTTACAAAGAGTTTGTTTTTTAACCTCGTGTCTTTTTTCTCCCCAGATAAAGTCGTATGCCATTTTTTCAAGTGTCTTAAATACATCGTCACTGGGAGAAGGTAAAGACTGCAATATGTGTGTTATTTTAGATAACACAAGACTTTGCAGCACTGTTATCCTGCCCATTGGTGTTAAGTTTCTGCAGCCCCAGGCTTTTATAGCACCTCTCATACTATCGAGTTTATCTGAAATATTCAGTTCGGTTATATTTATCATGTCTTTAACATTATACTGTATCCCTAGGGCTGTAAAAGAGGAACCCCAGTCTAAATTATTTTCCCTACCGAATCTCCTATCTGTTTCTCTAATATTTCCCAGTCTGATCACCTTCGTTTTGCTATAGTTAATTTTTAAGCCTGATTTCGAGTAGAACCAATTTAGTATTTGCAGACTCATATTCAAATTGTCGTTGCTAGCTTGCATAAAGGCCGATGTATCATCGGCGTACTGGCTCAGTCGATGTTCTTTTTGAAGCACCTTAATACCATTAAACCTTGGTTCATTTTTAAAAGCTAAAGCCAAGAATTCTGAGCAGAGAATAAAGATGTATGGGGAGATAGGGTCTCCCTGACGACATCCTCTTTGGAGAGAGAAGGGGTCTGATAGATGTCCATTGAGGGTTATTCTAGACCTAGAATTTTCTTGAAACATTCGTATCCATTTTATAAATTTTGGTCCCAGGTTAAATTTTGGGAGAATTTCGTGTATAAAATCCCAGGACAAACTATCAAACGCCTTCTCGAAATCCACCAGTAGGATGAGGCCATCTATATTCTTGGTTTCACTTTCATGGATAATATCCGACATAAGTCCAGTGCAGTCTGATATAGATCTGCCTTCAATAAAACCTTTTTGCTCTGTACTTATAATGGAGTTAAGAAGTGGTCTAAGTCTATTAGTAATGCAAAGGGAGATTAATTTGTATGTGGTGTTGAGTATGGAGATGGGGCGCCAGTTTTTGATTAGGTTCCTTTCCTTGCCAGATTTTGGTAGGCATGTGATTATGCCTTCCGTTTGAGAAATTGATAAGTTGCCTCTTTCATAGTTGAAATTTATAGCTTCCAGGAAGAAGTCTCCTAGTATTGGCCAAATTTTTTTTTTAATTCTGGGCTGTACCCATCAAGGCCAGAGGACTTATTATTCTTAATTCTTTTAAGTGCAGTATCTAGTTCTTTTTTGTTAATGGGTAATTCTAGTGCATCTCGTTCTTTATTAGTGATTTTGTTAGGGGTTATGTCTGGAGAGTAGTTTGTTTCGTTTTCAGTGCGAGTAGCATTATAGAGGTTTTCATAAAAGTTTTTTAGTTCATTGAGTATTTCCTTCTGGTCTTTTATAATGGTGTTGTCATTGATTTTTATTTCATTAATGTTCTTATTCACCCTATTTTTATTCTCTAGGCTCAGGAAGTATTTACTGGGCCTTTCTCAATATTCCAGCCAGTCAGCCCGTGATCTGATTAGTGTCCCTTCTAGTTCCCTTTTCCTTATCTCTATTAGGTCATTATTAAGTTCATTTAACCTAGCATAGTCTGCTATGGTGCCACTACCTGTATTTATTTTATTATCTAGGTTGGCTATGTCTTCTTCTAGTTTCTTTTTAGCTTTATTTTGTTCTCTCTTTTGTTTCCCTGTGAATCCTATTATAGTTCCTCTGAGGGTAACAAGGAGGGTCTCCCAAAATAGTGACGGGTTAATCATTAACTCGAAATTATGTGATATGGAGGATATGTAGTCTTGGTTATATGGTGTTGCGGCGCAGGTTAGTTTGAAGTATACAATTTCCTTCTTAATTAATTTAATAAAGTCCTCGTTCATAAGTAAACTGTTGTTGAATTTCCAAGTTCCAGGTCCTCTGGTATGTTTACATAGTTCTATCTGTATGCTAATAGGGGCGTGGTCAGATCTATATTTCGTTTCGATATTATTTTTTGATGTTATAGATAGAAGCTCTTCTGTAATTAGAAAATAGTCAAGTCTGGCCTGTTTGTTTGATATGCCCTGAATCCATGTGAACTGTTTTTTGTCAATATTGTTTATCCTCCAGGCATCCACCAGGTTATAGTCGTCACATAGTTTATTCAGTTCTTTAACAGAGTTTGGGTTATTGTGTTTAACATAGTTCATGTTAACTAGTTTAAAGTTTCTGGTGGAGTTCCAGTCTCCTCCCAATATTATAAGTGAATTCTCAAATTTTGATATGTCTTGTCCCAAAGTATTAAAAAAGGGAGTATTGTCATTGTTTGGGCCATAGACCGAACCTATAACTATTTTTAGATTATTAGACAGTATCAGTTCTACGAGGGTATAGTTACCCCCGGTATCTCTGATACTATCTCCTAAACTAAATTCGAAGGAATTGTTAAATAGGATCGCGGTGCCTCCTGCTTGCGTAGTGTATGGAGAACTTTCCATCTTATATCCCCATTCTTTATTTATCTTAAGTGCTATTGTAGGGTCCCAATGTACATCTTGTAATAGAATAATGTCGTTATTTTCATGCTTCAATTTAGTAAAGATGTCCTGTCTTTTTTGTTTAGAAGCTAGCCCTTGGCAGTTGAGGGAGATTATCTTTATATTTGAGTCTGGCATTTCGAGTGTATTGATTGCAGTAGCTGTATTCTTTGCGGATATTGTTCCAGTGTATTTTTGTTAGTAGCGGGCCATGGCTCAAGGTCAGGGCCATTGGGTGGCAGTTTGTTAGTTAGTATGAACTTGTAAATAACCCCCCCCCCCCTTCCTGTTACTATATACAGGTATTCTACATTCTCCTTTCAGGGGTCCTAGGGCGTGCTAGGAGCTCCCAGAGATAATACTTTTTACTAGCATTTACTCTTTATGTAGTGCCTTCCCAAGTTTTCCAATCTTTGTTGGGATTCTTCCTAAATAATAGCGACACTTTGAATGGTGTCTCCTTTAGTTTAGTAAGCAGTTTGTGTGGCTCTTTTCGAATCCTTATGGATGTTTTGATCAGGTCGTTTCTCTCAACCACTAGGTGGGGCGCCAAGTCATGACGCAGAGAGTATTTTTTGCCCTTTTTTTGAGCTTAGGTGCGGCCTTGAACATGTCATCCTTTGGCCTTGTGCTGCCAAATTTGACGAAAAGGGGCCACGGGTCTGTCTTTTTTTTTGCTGGGAATCTGTACACTTCAGTGATTCCTGCTTCCCTCAGCCAGTCATCTCCTAGCTCTAGATCGTCATTACATAGAGTAACGAATGATTTCCAAGCATCGTTTACCTCTTTCGAGTTGCCTGGTAGCCCATTAATGATCATGTTGTTTTTTCTCACATTACATGCCTCCTTATGGGCTTGTTCTATTGATTTTTCATAGAGATCTCTAAGTACTTCTACCCCATTTCCTATTTCATCGTATTTCTCTGCTCTATCTTCTAGTTCTCCTATCCTAGTTTCCGCTTCTTCGAAGCGGTCACTGAATTTGTCAAGCGTGGATTTTATGTATGTGACGTCTTGTTTCACCCCTTTGATCTTTCTATCTGTATTGCTATTTATATTCTCCTGTAAGTTTAGGAGTAGATCCTTTAGTGCGCCCATAGTGACAGATTCACTGGGGTCGCTGTCAAGCATAGAGTCTTCTTCATTCTCACAGCCATTCCACCTTAACATTCCACCATTCCACATAACGAGATTTGCGTGACCCTCGACCCCCTAGGGGAAAATACTGCATGAATACTGGCTTACTTGGTATCAGCCAGTAGCTAGGATCAATGTGCATCAGAGTCATGCATAACTTGTGTCATAACTCTAGTAAAAAAAATATTTCTGAGGCCGGAAGAGCAACAAGGCGAAACGGACTAACGTGTCCTTAGCAAAGGTTAAAATATGATTTTGTGTGAAAAGATTAAAAAACCGGATTGTTTTAGGAAAACCTCATCTATATTTATTAGAAATATTTTGAATTTTGATATTTCTGACACAAAAACAGAATATTTCATTTTGAAATATACTTTAGGTAGGTCTGTACACGTGTCTTCAATTTTTGTTTGTACATTTCGCATCAAGCTATTTCATGCGGGACATGTACCATATTAAATAGTATTCAATGATTTTTTGGTCTCTACATCTGCGGAAACATCTCAACTTTTCGATAAAATAACAAAAAGTCTGAGACCAAGTTTTAAGAAAGGCCCACAGACCTCGAAATGGGGTAAGGTTGGTGCGTATCGATAACAAGCGCAATTTACGATCGCATTATACCACCCTATACATGTACTCGTGGAAGATCTTCTTTTTGCATCTAAATTACCTTCAGGCACAGTACAAATAACGATTGTAATAAATCCAGAAAGAATTATTTCTAAGCCTGCAGGGAAGCAAAAGTTCGAAAAACCGTCACGTACAAACGTTGTGTAAGTTTCTAGGCAATCAGACATTGCCATCTATCGACAAGCCTACAGACTAAAATAATGAGGTAATGGCCTCGTTTTCATTTCTGACGTCAAGAGGGGATGTTAGGCCATGCTGTCAGACTCGTCAAAATCAGCGGTGATTGTTTTTTTCATAAAACTTTTCGATTTCTAATCATGGGATCTTTGAAAAATCAGTGTCATTTTGGGGGTAGGGTAGCATAGAAGCTCCGCTAACAGAAATTTTAAGATGTCTGTGCGTATTTTGCCGTAAGTTTAGACAACTTTGAAATGTTGTGCTCGTAAATGAATCAAAACAACATGGCGGGCGGGTATTTACATCTTGATTTGAGTTGAGGACATTTTCGTTACGTGTTGTTTCATTTGTACGTTACGTTTTTGAGGACATGGCTTATTTTGACACTTTTCATTACTTTTTCAGCCGGATAATGTATTCTACACGGCCCAGACCCCTTCCTCTAAGCAATGCAGAGCGGCAAGGGCGATATAGGGCGAAGAAAATCGCTGAACTGGGTGATACCATCTTGAGAAGAGAAAGTGAAAGAGTGAAAGGTTATCAAAAGAAGATAGCAGACATGACAGAAGAAGAGAAGGCAAAGAGCAGGAGGTTAACCAATATCGGGGTCAGGAGACACCGTAAGAAGAAGCGGGAAGAGAAACTGGCTGCTCAGGCTGATGTGGAGGAAGATGAGGACTGGTCAACCGATGGATTTAACAGTGATGATGATGATGATGAGACAGATGATGGTGGTGACAGCAGTGATGGTGGTGATGGAGCGCAGGAACTCAGAGGTATGTATTTCAACATTTATTCATTTATCTATTTGTGCACTTAGATGTTCTCGCTGTGAATAATAAGGTAAGTGTTTTATATTCCTGTTTACCTGCTGATTTACTTTTGAATGTATGTACTGTTCTGAACTGGTGCTAATCATTTACTACATATACCTACCTGATATTTGTCTTGAATCTGCTTAGAAGTAGAAATGTTCTGAACTGATGCTAATATTTATTGATCTGTTAATTAATGATATTTGTCTTGAATCCCACTTGGAGTAATGTTCTGAACTGATGCTAATATTAATTGATCTGTTAATGATTACAATTGCAAATATTATAACCACATACCTACCTGATATTTGTCTAAGTTAAACTTTGAAACAGCTTTCGTGACACACTTTCTTCCTCTTATTAATACATTTGTTTATTTGTCTACTTTCAGGTACACTGATTGTGAAATTCCCCAGAAGGAGGAAAAGACAAGCTGCAGCTGTAGCCACTACAAAGTCTCCTAGAAAGAAGGAAAGGAAAGTCCCAGCCGGCATCAAGAAGAAACTGATCTATGCGAATGTGGTGGAGGATGAACTACAAATTGCAGCAAAGAAAAGTGACCAACACAAGGAGGTTGTGGTATCACTTCTCAAAGGCAAACACCTCAAGAGATACAGAATGAAAAAGCATCTCAGCCAACAGTTGAATGTCTCAGAGAAGTTCCTTTACACAAGGAAGGACACGTCTCTCAAGGGTCTCGAGAGAAGGCAGCTACTTGCCAGACAGAAAGAGCTCGAGAGACAGGTTAGGTCTTTCCTAGAGAGAGACGACAACTCTAGGATGAACCCTGGCAAGCAGGACTGCTTGACTGTTGATGGAGAGAAGGTCCAAACAAGGATCCTCAATGACTACCTATACATCTTATATGAGAAGTTCATTGCTGAAAATCCACAAGTGAAGAAGAGCAAGTCATCTTTCTACAAGCTGCGACCCAAGCACATCAGACATTCCAATTGCTTGAGGCCGAACAACTGCTTGTGCTAGAAGCATGAAAACTCCACCTTGCTTCTCAGATCCCTGAAGAAGGTACTCACAGAACCCCTCACTCCAAGTCCTGATGTCTTTGTGAAATCTTACCAGACGATGAGGCAGTTTAGGGGTTGGTGGATAAAGTCACAGCCACTGAGGTTACTGTCCAGCAGTGGCAGAAAGTTCTAGATGCGAGAGATGGCAAGCGCAAAGTCAAGATTGTCAGCACCGACATGCCACTGTCAGAATTCAAGGACAAGTTTGTCCAAGACTTTGACAAATTCACACTTCATTTTCAAAGTTAATTCAAATGTTCTGTTGGATGTTTAAATGTTAAGGTTTCATAACTTCTATGCATAATCATTGCATCTGTTAAAAGTATTAGGGATGCTGGTTTAAGGTGTAAACCATTTTTATATTGTATAATTCTCAAAATGATTCACAAATGACATTGTGAAGATGTTTTATCTCCAATAACATTCCATCTATGCGATTTATTCAATGTGACAGTTGTGTTGAATTTTAGTTTGCAAGTATTAACTTACTTCCTTTAATGATGTTCAAAGGTCCAATCATGTTGGAGAAGATCTGCACAACTTACATAACTTACTCAAACACTCCATTTTGAAGTTCAGTAGTAGTGTAAAAGTGCTGGGAAACTTGCATTATTTATTTTGTTTGTCTCATTCTGTTTTTATGAGTGGACTTTTAAGTATTTAAGGGTGCCATTGTGCCGTTATGTGATCATAAATGTGATAATTCCATATCTGTGTCATGAAAAAAACAGATATTTTGTACTGATCAATGCTGTGCCAAAGCGATAATTTCGATGTGATTTCAATAGCACAATGTATAACTTTCCTATATATATGGTAAGAATGGACATTAGATGCTTACCTACCAAGTTTCAAAGCTTCACATTGAGATACAACTTAAGGTAGCAGACCTGAAGCCTACAAACTATTTTAGTCAAAACTTCAATGCAGGTCAGTGTGAAGAGATGTTGTCCAAACTAGCTTCATGCAGTTGGAAATTGTTTCCATCATTATGAAAAGGTCAAATAACTATGAGTAGTACAATATAATTCACCATTATAGCCTTAGAAAGGTGTTGCCAAGCGAAAAGATATACCTCATTTTTATTCATTTTATACTTTTATACTTTGAAGTGCCTTCTGGGTGAAATTTAACATAACAAAGTGGCTTACCATTTTCTGCAACCTACAAACGAAAGAAATCCTAGCCTCATCGCCAACTGCAATGAAGTCCAAATTAACAAATTAAGTTAATTAGGTGTCTTTAGGCCTATTAAGATGATTTCTGAACATAAATATTAATTTTGAAAAATTACAAATTTCTACATAAAAATATCGCAACTTACGAAACGTTTATCAATGCGCTTTTACCAGCGATGCTTTCCCCTATGCTCTACATCTTTTGGGCCAGTCCCAGAGCACTAATTTGTCCTTTCCCTGAGATAGGTTAGACTATTTTTCAGAAAGATCTCTCACTTTTACAGCTAAAGTTAGACAATACTTTTAGGACTTCATTGCAGTTTTGAAACTGTACCTCACAAAACAGTGGCAAAATGATGAAAAAACAAGTGAAATATATGCAAAAGCTGTATTTATTTGAACCATCATACAGTTTACTTCATAAAAATAGCGTACAATGGGGTATTAGCCTTTTCAATACATTATTACAAGCCTGAAATCAAATAAAGGTCACATTTTGAGTGGTCCTCTGAAATTTGGATAGCCTCAACTTCAAACTGCTGTAAAAAAATTGTCTGAAGACTTTGTAGGCAGATTTTTTGGGCTTTTGCCCTTGAGATATACTAATTTCAGAAAAAATTAGTCTCAGAAAGATCTGTGACACAAACCCTCGTGACCAACTTCCAGCCCCAATGTGGACCCTTAAGGTGGAATGGCTGCTCAGATATTGTTTCCTCTAAATCTTGATCTATTATGACACTAGCAGCTCGTTCGCTCGATCTAGTGTTCGGGGTGTTTGGTATAACACTAGAGTCCCTGTGTTGTTTTCTTTTACTCATATTGCTTTGTTATGTAAGTCCTGTTTCCACTTGCTAATTGAATACTCTACGTTTTCTGTTTCAGGTAAGTCAATTGTGTATGGCGGTATAGGTAAGTATATGGGTGGTTGTTATATGCTGTTAAGACAATTGCTTAGGTATAGGTAAGTTTTAATGATTGCTATGTACCGTTTAAGGCAGTGGGTTCTATCTTGTATGTCTTCACTGGTAAGTCTCTAAGTGATTGCTATATACTGTTTAAGGCAGCGGGTTATATCTTGTATGTTTTTACTGATAAAGAGGGGTTAGTGTTAGGTGTTTCAGTAGTGTCTGGTGTTCTATTAAGGTGATGGGTACCATTGCAAGCCAGTTAAAAGCCCTGTCCCAAAACACACCTTAACGCAGCATAATCCTTTAACTAGGTGTATCTCGCGGTTCCTGAGTGTTATCAGGTAGAGAATATCGTCGCCACCTGTCATTATTTAATCCATATTCTGTTTTATTTCAAAATTTGCAGCTTTTCTTTCAAATGACATATTCTCATTAATTACGCAGGTGATGGTTACTGCAGGTTCAGAGTAACTTCAGGGATATCATTGACTATGCCCAATAAAAAGTATTTTTTTGATTTTTTACTGCTGAAGATTTTTAAAGGCCATAACGTTGAAAATTCTAGTTAGAAATCTCCACACCAACTGCACTTGGTAACCTCACATGCTCATAGCTAGCACGTATTTATAGCATCCTGACCACAAGCCATTGTCTTGAGATCGTCGAGGTGTATCTTTGTGCAACTTTCTTTTGTTCCCAGTGCTCAGAAGTGATCAGCGAGGTATGTCCACTACTATCAAAGGGGTTCCTATGCCTCCACACACGAGAAACCTCACTAAAATTTTCAATGTTATGGCCTGTAAAAATCTTTAGCAGTAAAATACTAAAAAATTACTTCTTATTGGGCATAGTCAATGATATCCCTAAGGTAACTGTGAACCTGTAGTGACCATCACCTGCGTAAGTAATGAGAATATGTCATTTGAGTGAAAAGTTGTAAATATTGAAATGAATTAGAATATGGGTTGACTACAGACGGCTGACTATGATATTCTCTCCCTGATAACTATCAGGAACCTGTAGGTACACCTTGTTGTATGATTATGCTGCTGTGAGGTGTGTTTTGGGATGGGGCTTTTAACTCGCTTGCAATGGTACTCATCACCTTAAGGATAGGGGTGTGGGTGGAGATAGTATTGGAATGTGAAAAGGATTAACAACAACTGGTTAAGTCAGTTAATATGTAATTCAACAGAGTTATTTTAGTATACAGTGCTCGTAGATGGCGATTCAATGTTCAAATATTAATCAAAGTAATCAATACAATATAAACAGTGAAATAATATGCAAGTAAAGTAATACGAAAGTAGTCCCGTGGCTTACGGGCGCCGTAGAGCAATTGGCAATTGGAGTGGTTTAAGTCTTGTTTCAATAATAATCAATACAGTATAAACGATAAGATAGTATGCAAGTATAGTAATATGAAAATAGTCCCGTAGCTTCCGGGCGCCGTAGAGTGTTTTTACTATTGCTCGTAGTGGCGTATAGACACAATCGGCAGAGTGGTTAAGTCTTACTCATAAATCCGGGCTGACAGTAACTTACTATAACCGGTCACCAAACATTGTAACGGTCATTCTATAATTGCGGTACATTTTGGGGTAGATTGAAAATGACAATATCATGTAAATTTAACAAACTTTTATTTGAAAAATACAGTGACTGACATTCCTACGGTCAAGGAAAAATAGCTGGTACAGGTTGTTGATCATTATTTCTTGATAAAAAAATATGTTTTTGTATCACCTTTGGCAAAATACTGTCCACTCTGTTACTTACAAATCATGAAATGTTGCAGGTACTTCAGAAAGAGTTTCAAGAATATGAGCAACACAACATATATGTCTGAATGTAATCATAATGATACATATGCTTGCTTTTACAGTTTTTGTATTCCAAGAAGCTGAAAACTTCTTCTTTGTTAACCGTTGGCATGAAAAAGAAATATCTTAATACATATATGATGGCAATGGGACTGTTTCAAGTTTCCAGTGAAAGTCCTTTTGTAATATATTAATGGGAGGATTGCAATGGAACATTTCCCAACTTTCCACCAATCTTGCCTGTTTGTTTGGGAAATAAAATGGCAAACAAAGAAAAAAGGGTGTCCACCCTGTTACGTCCACTCTGTTACATTACGTCCACTCTGTTACATAACAGGGTGGACATTTCTGAGTGGACAGCTTCTAACATTAGCATAAAGCACCTTACTCTAAGAAACTGGCTTAAACATCTTAAATCTAACAGGTCAATACAGGCCAAAGGTCACTGAATAGCAGAAAAAACAGAAATGCTCCCAGTAACAGACATATCAGGAAAACATTTCAAAGACTTATTTAACATTGACTAGGCTAGACTTTCTTTTCATGTAATGAATCAAATTGGTCTGGCCTGATAAAGATTTGCACAATCTAAAGTGCACTTTCAACCTCTGCCATTATTGTTGGATCTAATTGGTAGTTTCGACCTGTAAGTGTCTCTGGAGATGAAATATCTTCTGCTACAATATCATAATTTGAATACCAACTGGGACAGTCTTCAGGTCAACCATTGACAACATGGCTTGAGTTGAAATTTCAATGACCTAGATGCTGGTACAAGGTAGAGTTGAACTTTGCTGTAGGCACTTTTCAAGTTTGTATACACATCAGTGGCATCTTTGCAGTCACTTCCTTGGTGAACAATGCGGTCAGACATTCGCCTAATGGTGGCACCCACCCCATCAGGGACTCCTTTCCTATGACCATTCTCAAAAAAGTTCCAGGTTCCAAATGTCATACCCCTTTGAGACTCTGTGTGTGAACAGGAAGACATTTGCTTTTTGTTTATATTGGGTACATGGCCCATCACTAAAATAGTGGATGGTATCACTTTCTGTATGCTTGTTTTGGATTAGATTAAGCACAGTGTCAAGATGAGCCCATATTGCAGCAGGACCATGCGGAAGGCTTTCAGAAATAGTGCAAAATGTGTTGGCTTCACCATCATGCCCTACATAGTAAACACCTGTATGAAGGCTGATCTGTTTCTTGGAGGCCCCAAAGTGTGCACTTAGAACTTCATTCTGCATTTTACACACATAATTTTCAGAGAAATCAATGTGCATGAGACACTCATTTGACATCATGTTTCGTTTCAAAGTACGATAAAACTTCTACTGATGTCTGATGTTGTAAAAATGGGGTTTGAACCGCCCTAGCTGGGAATGGCATTCATCAAGGAGATCTCCAATGGTTCCTCTCATCTCTTGTTTTACTGTTATTGTAACTTTTTTCATGGAATCCTTGATATAAGTTTGAGATTGCCCACTCTGTTTCCCTACTCAGTCCACCCTGTTACTATTTTAGTAACAGAGTGGACAGTAACAGGGTGGACAGATTTCTAAAAAAGTAGGTCATAAGTTTTGTCACCCTTCACTTTTTGCATGTGGCATGACTCAGCTTGAATCTCCATTTTACAAGTTTTCTATAGGCAATCTTTTAAAATTTCACATTCTAGTAATTCTATATATATTCAAGTAACAGAGTGGACACTCAAATGGGTACCATAAGGGTTCTCACTAAGATTTCTTTCATAAATGACCAAATGAAGTTGTCTGCTTAATGTAGGTCAGCCATGTCAGTCTGAAATGCATGGAGCTACCCTCTATTAATCATATGTGACACTAAAATAGAGAGAAGCTAGTTATTGATGTTGAAATAGTGTATGGTAACAGAGTGGACACAGAACTTAGCGACACACCTAAAAAGCACTTTTTTCTCATATTTAGGTGAAATTATTTATTTTTGAGAATTCAAAGGTAATCATAGCATGACATTTAACTCATTTTGCTCTAAAAAATCAATTCCAAAAGTCAAGTTATAATCCTTTTTTAGCTTCATTGTTTCCCGCATGTAAATTGCGACAAGTGGGAAAGGCAGAATGTCAAACATGTTTGAGCTTGAATGGATGACTAGTTCCCAAAATTATCATAGAAATAACCTGTATTATGTAAAGCAATGATCTAATAAGGGTAAACATCCCTGAAAAAAAAGAAAATTGTTTTAATATTTATGAAACACAGTTGAGTGTAGGTGAGTGACGTAAAATGTCTCGCAATTATAGAATGACCGGTAAATATTCTCAGCAAGTCACAGTAATGCTGTGTTTTGAAAGACGGGGAAAGGAACTGCTTGGCTCCCTAGTGTAACATAAGAGGATTCGACGAATGTTTTTTAGTGCTGTTGACTCATTAGTGAGTTACTCTGTGAAACCATTGGTTGCTTCTTTATAGAAGCGGAAAAATTTGGCTATTAGACTGCCGTGTCCTGTTATGTGGTAAGAACTTGCTAGTTAATGTACAAGTGTAGAATGGGCAGGGTAAACAAGTACTGAGCGAGCATTAGATCAAGTAGTATTGTGGCTAACCAGAGTTTTTCGGAACTAGGGTTGGATGCCATGTGTCGGCAGTAGAATGGGTGTAGTAGGGGGGGGGGGGGGGGCTTGACTGTAACGTGTTCGTGTTCGGCGTACATTTACACTACAGGTCTGTAGTGTAAATGAACGCCCGGCCGCTACGCGTCGCCACCGTCGCGTATTATAATATTATAATTACTTGTGACGTCATCAAAACTGTAAAATCGCTAATTTCACTGATTTAAAAAAGGTTATTTAATTTCCTAAAAGTGTATTAGTACAATTAGTCCATTGAATGTATCCATGCTGTTTGACCAAAACAGAGTGGACGCTATCATACATAACTGGAAGAACCAAGTTTTCAGTAATGAAACAATCCCAGGCGTTCCACAAAGGCATTCGACGTGTTTGAAGCCGCCTAACGGCGGGTTCTGGAACCTCGCGTCTAGTCGCTAAGCAGCAGCTGTCAATGGGTGGCTAAAGAAGTAAAAATGTGTAAGTTTTTTCTTGCTTTCATGTGAAGCGCGATTGAAAAAAGAAAATTTCTATTTTGTTGGGTGTCTAAGTTCTTGCTTCACTATGAGTTGTGGCTTGTGCACAAGGTAGAGAAGTAAATGGATGGCACGTTTCTAAAGTCCCGTATGACAGCAGCTGGTTAGTGTTCTCAGGTAGCCTAAGTGAAACTAATAAATGAAAGCAAACGAACAAAATGTTCGTGCCGGCACTCGAGGAGAGTTGTTTATGTGGTTGCGTGATTACTCGGGGGGGGGGGGGGGGGGGGGGGGGGGGCAGGTCGCTATGCGTTGCTAAGGCGCACACTTGTTTACCTTTCGCAGCCACGCGCCGCCGCTAAGTAGACAATGTTTTTGTCCTGAGGTACAGAGGGGGGTCGCACCTGCCTTACGTATTTCGCGGAAGAATGTCCGCGATTTTGTAAAAGAAGGGTACTTTTTTGTACCCAGGTACGAAGTATGGGGGTCAAAATCCCCTTACAATCCACGAAATATACACTGCCGAAGTGACTGGGCTTCCGAGTTTGCTGCAGAGGATTATAAAATCTTAAGTTAAAAAACGTGTTCCCGTTCATCCAATGTCAGTGTTTTGATAAAAGAAGGGGTGTTTATTTATTGGAAAAAATCAGCGTTTTATTAAAATAAGGGTGCTTTTCTGGCCAGAAATCAGTGCTTTAGGGGTATTTTTTAATTTTGATAACGAACGTATGCACCCCCTAAATACCCGAGTGCCCCCCCCCCCCCCGGGTTTTCGAATGAAGTTAGTGGGTGTGGTATGGGGCTAGGGAAAATGGGTTCACTACACAAGGTGTTCGCATACATAAAGGGTTCACATTTTGATACCTCTCTGTATAGTTCCTTTTGACTTTTCAGATGATGTCAGTAGAAGTGCCAAATGAAGACCAGTTCCATGAGAAGTTGTTGAGCTGCCTCAAATTTGCCGTGAACGAATCAGTAGGTTTAGCGCATATACTTTGAGGAGCAACAAACGGCCACCACAACAAAGAACACATCAACGAAGTGGAGACTTACATTAGATCCTATATAATATCTGATGGAATAAGCTACAGTACAGCTTTAATTCCTGCACCAGTCGACTGGACGTCTGTCAGTGCCTGGTTTTACAAACACCCATAAATGACATGTCAAAATAAGTTAAGCACATGAACAACGCACATAGCTTGCGAATCAAAGCTACGTTCAGTTGTGAGGTCTTCCGTGCATGCATTCATCCATGCCCAGCAAATTGGGCGGCAATCGGATGTGCGGTCATGTGTTATGTCTGGACTGCCCTCGCATTTAGTCCAAGAATTAAATGTCAGCACTGTAGATTGAGCACCTATGTACACTCAGTACCTACAGACACTGATAACCCCTGGCAAGGAATCAACAATCTCTGAAAACAGGAGATGATTCTGGCGTTATAGTACTTTGGAAAGTGCAAGACATTTAATGTCGTAATGGGGGAAATAGGACATACTTTTCTTTGTGATTGTTAGAATCATTTCCAAAATTCTCCCTTTCACCTAGAAAAAATGTCCATATGTGATGCTAATTTATAAGAAATGACAAACATGGGGTAATCAAGCTCATTCAAAGTCTTGTTAATACTACAGGACAACTATTGGCCTTAGCAAAGGTCTCGGGAGAACAAAACTGACACAGTTCCCTAAAGTAATATTTTGTAAAATATCAAGTAGGAGGCTTCCATCGCATCATATTTGTGAGTTGTATTTGATACCTATAATAGTAGGTCTCTAAGTATGTTTTCTGAATGGTTCATTATTCTAATGCTTCTTTGGCCATTCTCTCCCTATCTTCATCCTGGACCTTAGCCAGCGGGGTGTCTGGCAATCATTTTTCGGCACCAAATGCCTATAGAAACAAGCATGTGTCCCCAAAATGACATAAGGTATATATATATATATATATATATATATATATATATATATATATATATATATATATATATATATATATATATATATATATATATATATATATATATATGTATATGTATATATATATATATATATATATATATATATATATATATATATATATGTATATAAGAAATACTGAGAAAATGAATATAGAGTTGTTACAATAAATATAAGTAACAGCATAGCTTTGTCCATGTAGCGTTTTGTTGTATTTTACTTTTCACTTTTATATATAGCAGCTTTGGTTATATTGCGATGAAAAAGAAAACCAGAAAGCGAGCGGTTTTTTGTATGACCTTTGTATGTGCGTTTGTTATATGTTTATATCATAACTCCTTTTTTGATTCTACATTACTCCTATGTACACTTAAGGTTGTTTGCTAGGACTGACCAAGTTTCAATGATCGTAATATCTTTTTTCACTTGTGTTTATATTTGTCGTTCTCGTTTAATCCTCAGCTCAATTAAAAATCAATCCATTTTGTACATTTGTTTGAATTTGTTTTGAATTAAATTTCACGTTCGGTGTTTGTGTAGCAGCTGCGGTCGTAAAACGACGATTGATAAACCCCGGAAGCGATCAGAAAACCTACCCTGGCCATGCAGTTGCAAAGGAGCCATAGACAGCCCTTAAAAACGCCACATATTTGTACAGCGACTATGCCAAAAAATTAACATGGCGATATCATTGTATTGTATTGTATTGTATTGTATATTTATTGGCCATCTCATTAGAGACAAAATTACACATATACAAATATATAGAAGTAACACAAAATAAAAGTAACAGATAATATCTTAAATAGTATAGAACAGCAAACTATAAACTTTAACTGAGGTAAAAATTACAAACTACATACAAAGACAAGTGGTTACCATACTAACGACAGCTCATCTACTCTACCTGTTGGATGGTTTAAGGTGGAGCAGTCCTTTCAACTGGGCCATTGAGCCTGGTTAATTGAAGTTCATATTGGTTGACAAGCATTTGTTACTCGAGTTAGGCAAGGGGGCACTGAGACGCGGCAACATAAATTACCCTATGCCTACCCGTAGCTGCAAAATCTTTCTGTAGATCTTGCTAACACCTAGAGCAGTGAACACCTATAGTGAACATTTCTTCACCACCTTTACCCGGGATATGTTTGCCTAGTAGGCTGAAGAACACAATGCTAGGGTCATTTCCAAAAGCTATCTTTACATTAGGGCACTGGTCATATATGTCATTAATCATCCGGTCAACATCACATTGATTAAGGGGGCACCGCATCAGGACGTGGTTAACTGTTTCTAGTTCAAACGAGACGCAGTTATGGCAAGCCCTTACGCTAGCCATTCGCCCCTTAAGACTGAGATCATCACACTTCAACCTACTAGCATGGCAAACTAGTCTCGCCATACACTCACAGGCTTTAATCAATCCTGGAGCCATGTCGGCCAGTTGCCACCACACTAGGTAATTCGGTCTTAAGGTGGTCTCACACAATAGATCATTTGACTTCATGATAGCATTAACACAGTCCCAGTATGTGTCCTCGATCGACCAAGCTCGCTGCCAGACAAGCCTGCTCCATTGCGCCTTACTAACTACAGCAGAGCCATCTAGTGCCATGTGACACACATGTCCCAAGAGGTCAAGACGCAGACATTCCCTAAAAATATCAAAGAAAGGGCTCTGGCACCCCGTACCCTCTTCTCTACCACCATTGTTGATAAACTTCCTTAACTTGATGCATAAGGTTGTAAATAGTAGACTATCTTGATTCCTCAGCATTGGGAGGATGAATATCACTTTCTTCGCTGCCACGAATGTTGTGAGTTTCATCCAACCTAAGCCAAAAAAACTGCTAGCCTTAGGCGATCTTTGTGGAAACCTCTGAATGCGTCTCCCGGCGTACCTCTGGAATGCCAACAAATTATCTTTATCTTGTTCTGACAAAACCCACAATTCGCATCCAAACAAAAGTGTTGGTACTACTACATGCCAGAAGATTTTGTTGCAGGTCATCATGTTCAACCCATTTTTCCTAATCCCGAGGCCGGCAGACGCATTCAGAGTTCTCCTCCCTTTGCTTATCTTTTCTAGTACTCTAGTTTCATCTTCGGCAAAAAGGCAGGATTTGACTCCAACATGGTCGTACGAGACCCTTTCCTTGACTCTATCTCCCCCAAGTTTGAACACTCTATCTACCGCATGCTGATCGTGTTCTTTTCTACTCTCACCAAAAACTAATACAGCTGACTTATCGGCGTTAAACCTAAAACGCCACCTATTGCCATAGTTATGAACCAAAATATGTACTCTATCAGTTTTTTGCTTTGAAGTAGTCGCAGCTGCCAGATCGTCGGCATACCGTACGGTTGAGGCTGGGATGCCTCCAATCTGACAGCACAGACGTGATTCTTCGAGTTGCACAATAAGTTCATTAATAAAAGCAACATATTTAGTAAGAGAGAGGAATCCACCCTGATGAATCCCGCATTGCATTGGGTACCATCGGGATGTCTTCCCCTCTATTCTAACTTTACACATGAACCCTTGATATGCCCTATACATGAGTCGCCATATTTTACCTTTAACTCCCATCTGATATAGTTTGTAGAAGAGCCCATTGGTCCAGACCGTATCAAAGGCCTTGGATACATCAAAATAAGATACAAATACGTTCTTATTAGACTCCAAGGCCTCTGATACGGATTCCTGTAATAACAAAGCTGAATGTAGACAACTGTGGCCCTTGCGACCAGCACCTTGTAGCCTAGAGATAACAGTGTTGTCATTCCACCATTTCTACATTCTACCCCATAATAGTATCTCATAAATCTTATTGAAATTATTGAGTAGAGTGATTCCCCTATAGCTGTCTGTACTCAAGCTACATAAATTCTTGCCTTTGTATAGGGGTATTTGCACTCCTACCTTGAGGTTAGCCGGAATGTGCTCCAACCTAACAATGAGATTATACACCAATAAAAGTACATGCTTAAGGCGGACCCCGCCATAGGCTATGTGCTCTGTTGAAATGCCATCATCACCACACGCTTTCTTAGGGTGTAATTTAGAGATAGCCCTGACAACCTCCTCAATTGTAAAGGGTTCGTCTAGGAACTGATCACCGTCACTCATCCCATTTAACTCATTAACCTTATCATTAACATGAACAAAGTGCTCATGATCAAAAGCTCTGTCTTCCTTGGGCGTGCTAAGGGATTCGAAATGATGTCTCCATACTTCAGGAACCTTGTCTATCTCGTAGACAACTTCATCATGTTGATTTCTGATGGCCAGTACACGGGCACCGGTAGGACTACGTTGTCTCTTAGGGAGCTTCCAGAACACATTGCGATCAGCAGAGGCACTCTCAATTACCCGTTTAACCTGTTGATTTTCATAGCACCTGTCAAGTCGGCGTAATTCTTTATTAAACCTTTTCTTAGTTTCCAAATGTTGGATACGAAGGGGATTGTCGGGCTCTCTGGGTCTGCCCGCCTTAACCCACTGACGATACTTTTCCACTTTGATAACTTTTAAGACAGATAGCTCTTCCGTCCAATATGGTTTAAGGTGGGGGCGGTAGTTCGTACGTGGTATGACCTTACATGCGTTAGTCAAAATCTGGACAATCCTATCCATTGCTACCTCCAAATCAGTAGTAGACACATCCTCACGCTCCAGAAACCTAATTAAGTCCAACATTTCCTCATCGACTACCCTGGTATACTTTTCGAAACGCTCCACGCTGGATAGTTTATCCCACTTTAGAAACTTATTCTCCTTAGCAGTGGTAACATTAGGTATCAGAGAGCCGAGATTAAGGTCAGCAGTGACTGGCCTATGATCGGACACGTTAATAGGGTCTTCTCCCAGGACCTGGCTGTGTAACAAAACCTTGCTCAGCTCTGCAGGGATAAGTATGTGGTCAATTACCGAGGACCCTGTTGGGCCAAAGAACGTTAGTGGGGACCCAGTTGACATGCTGCTGATGTTGGCAGACATCAGGTTATAATCCTCCATGAACTTGGCAAGTACTATACCATTCCTGCTCGGGACTCCCACCCCTCTTTGACTCCCAACCTTCCCTAGATCTCCGTTCATGTCGCCACATACGATGGCAGTGGAGCCCGGGTCTCCTGCATCTAGAATATCATACAAGTCATCAAGGCACGAACTGTAGCATTCTGGTGAACCCTGGGCAGGCAAGTAGACACTGAAAATGTTAAACACTCTCTTGTTCTGAGTCTGCAAACGAATGCCACATATGCGGTCATGAATCAGTTTATCTATCTTTGAGATCCCTCCAAGGGCCTTCTTCCAAATTAGGGCTACCCCCCCTTGTCCCCGCTTAGTGCCGTAGTTCTCGGCTGTAGCAAACTTACTCGCCACGGCATGAAACGCGCAGTCACTAGAGATGTCATTGAATTTATGCAACCTGTTGCCATGGAGCCAGTGCTCTGATACTGCCACTATATCGAAACGTTTGCACAGGTAACGTAAATAAGGCACTGACCCAGCAAAACCCAGCATGTTCCAACAGCAGATTTTAGTATATTTGTACCCCAGATTGAAGTTTAAGGTCAGGGCATTCATAGTCATATAGAGCCTTGATAGCCCGAGAGGGCCCTTTAGGATCGCCATATAATAGATGCGAGTAACGCCTATCAGATGTACCTCGGGCGGCAACACAGTGCGTTGGGCGCGTCTGGCACCATTGTCCAACACAGCCATGGTGCAGCCCACTATACTGATAGAGGCGAATATCAAGCAGCCGAACCACCTTAAGGTTGACAGCAATGTGACGCAACATGGTTGGTATGTCATGTATGCGGTACACATGGTAAGTAAAGCATAGTTTTGAATCAAAAATAAAAAAGACACTGGAGAGCACAGCGAGGCCGCACTCTGGGTTCACAACAAATACCCTTACATAGTATGGCTCATTGTGGTCATAAAGGCGAGGATCAAGCAGCCGACCCACCTTAAGGTTGACAGCAATGTGACGCAACATGGTTGGTATGTCATGTATGCGGTACACATGGTAAGCATAGCATAGTTGAAAATCAAAAATAGAAAAGACACTGGAGAGCACAACGAGGCCGCACTCTGGGTTTACAACAAATACCCTTACATAGTATGGCTCATTGTGGTCACAGAATACGTCATCCCATTTTACCGTCGGCTCGCTATCACCACACTCCGGGAGTATCTCAATCCCTCTAACATAGTGTGGAATGATGTGGATCAAAAAGCACTGCCGCGATAGTCCATTGAGCTCACATAGCTCCAGATTGTTCGATTCAGAAATCGTACGCCTTGCGAATAATTGTCTTTTGCTATACATGAGACGTCGCACACATCCGCCTGGACATGGTGTGGATCCTGGTCGTCGAGTGTCATCCACGGTAATAGTTGGTTTGACATGATGAACGTAGTTACCGGGACATAGTAGAGTAGTGTACTGACTTCGACTTCCTGGACACAGCATGCACCGAGGTTTCCGTGAGGGACTTTCATAAATGCAGGGTACATCACCTTCAATATAATATGAAAAGAACCATAAAGTACACGTTCTACAACATACGCACCTTTCGGTGCAACCCCTCCCCCGCATATAAACGTATAAATCATTAGTATGAACATTCAGCGGGAGTGACACAAAAACATAATATAGTCTTACGATATGTCTAGATAGCTCTATAATGCTGTCGTTGTATGACGCGAAAGGTCTTGTCAAGCCTAGACTAGGTTCATTAATTCGACCACGCAACGGTCTTAACGTTATACTAGTGACCGTAGACTCACTGGAAGTACTGGCCAGTTGCACAACCTGTCCACTAATCGAGTCACCTAACTAAGAGTCCTAAATCGTAAGCAGGTTTACCTTAATCCATTTCTAAGAGAATGACGATGTCTATCTAAGCGGAATATTTATTTTCTGTGTAGCAGCAAGCGGTTTCGCCATGAATACATGTCGCTTTATCACTCCCATTCCGATGACAACTTCAGCAATTGTTATCTACATGAGAGGTTTCATAGCCTAACTTTCTTACCGCTAGTTAAGTGTATACTGAAGAATATTGCCTTTTAATTCAATTCTATCATATTCATTCTCTACTCATAGGGCCATTTTGATACTTTCTCTTATTTTAACACGTGTTTACCGTAGCAACACAATACAACTAGCGCAGAGGTCCACGTTAGTGAGAGGCAGTGGTTCCCTCATTAATATGTTACCGAATGTTTTCCAGCGGTCCTGTTGTAAGAGGCATTATGCTTCCAATAAACTCTGAAAAGCACAGGCTTGATTTAACTGAATTCGACCTTTCTGAGAAGCACTGCTTTCGTCGAAATTTATTCCCATGACAATTGATTATATAACGATTGCATTATTTAACCTAGTAATGCTTGCAGTAGACAAAAGCTGCCTAACATTCCTGGTGAATTCATTAAGGTGGAATTATATTTAGGAAAATATTTGATGAAGAAATGTTAAAAAGAAGTAGCTACAACTCTCCTTTAAATATTTTGTGAAATGATTCTATATCTTCAAAGGTTATTGTCAAAAGCATCTTAGATGCAGATGACGCTTTCTAAAGGGGCTCTTAAGCGTGAATGGGTTAAGCAAATATTTTATCCATTTTGATTGATTGTATATGTTCTAAGATATATAATCCGCCATACTAATAGTAGACTGAAGGAGACTGATTGCAGAAAATAGCACCAACAGAATCAAGACTACGGTACGGTAACCCTTTTCTATAATAATAATAATAATAATAAAGTAAAGCAAGTATGAGCAGACTGTGCAAACATCCACAGTTTAAACCCAGGGGCAAGGTTAAACACGCATGTATCTGGTACGTTCATATTACAGGTGCTGCACTACGGTGTCGTGTTACAGGGAGCTAGACCCAGGGGCCCGGGTTCACCCACGGGCCTAAGGCGCACACTTAATATTCAAATTAATTGTATGTAAAAATAAAACTGATTGTTGTAGAAAACCAAGTTGAGCCTAATGCTATGTCCGAGTCCGGTTGGTGCAACCTGGTCCAGGGGGTTCACCAACGAGTCTTGGGCGTAGAATTGATATTCTAAAATTGATAATCCACTACATACACTACACTTTCTGTATCATATTAACCCTTTTGAGTCCAAATTGTAATTCTGCCCACAAATATGCCAAATACCCCTGATACCAAATTGTAATGGCAAACTATTGGTCCATCAGAGTCATGTGACATAACAAAATAAAACTAGAATTGTGGAATATATTTGATTTGATTTTACACTGTCCATTTCTCGAAAATGTACGTGGCATAATGCTCGAACAGATAAACGATGTCGAAAGAAAATATGATGTCAGAGTATTTAGCCCTTTCGTAAATAACCTATTATTAATGTTAGGCAAAATGCCGGACGGTGTCCCACATGAAATGATGATGGATATTTATACTATTATTGCAACGAATGTACATAAAATGTATATGGTAACAGTGAAGAGTAGAGAAGGAGTAGGATAGTGGTCATTTCCACACTATAAACTGTGAGCAATTCATGTAATTTTTGTGTCCATTTGATTCCGCTGTGGACCCTATGATATTAAAGGTATGGGTTACTTACAACACCAAATGATTATTCCAGGAGGTAACCCTCCTTTAATTGAAATAGAAAATCCACACGGTATACCTATCGCATAATAATGTATAAAAGGAGCGAAACTGTGATTCTGTGAAAATTTGGCAGTCTATGATAGTAAAACACTTTATCACCAATTGTGTATATATATATATATCTAGCTAATATGAGTGAAGATCTGACTGATCCAATGTAAATACAGTACGTAACGAAGATGGCACGACAGCTTTAAATGGGTAGGAATATATTAGTTTACGTCACCAAATATAGATGTCGCCCTATCCAGTAACTGATTTCCGCAGGCAAGCAGCGTACTATAGGATAGAAGAAGCAATGAAGAACAGATGTATGAATAATTTACTATGTCGATTATATATTATGTGTATTTTGTAGAATTGAGGAGCTAAGCGTAAGCCTAACATACGGATATTCATTTAACTATCTGTGTATCTCACGATGGCTTAACACAACTCGTTACGAGCGGTCTTTAGATTGATATATTATATATTACATATACCTAGACAAACAATATAGCCTTTAAGGCTCTTTGTCTAGTCCAGTCTCCGCCGAAATATTTTAAGCCACCATGTTATGCTTACTGCACTATATATAGCTGCGTACTTAGTATAAGGTCACTTCCCCTAAGGAAGTAATAACTAAAAGTATCTTAAATACTTTCATTTACAGTTCATTAAATCTACAGTGGGATATTTCTATCTTTACTCGATGACCCCACACTTAAAAAACACCTAGAATTACACCTATGGGCAGATATGTTAAAGTCTGAACCAATTTATATTATGTATTAAAGGATATATAATTCTCTTTTCATTTTCATTTGTACTTTCATGTATCGTACTTTGACGTCTTTGCACGTTGTCAATAAATATACATACATACACTACTACATTCATGCCAATGATTGCTGTATGTTCAATAACGAAAGCATATAAGGGATGCCTGGGTTCCTCTCTGGGTATGCAAACACAATATGTTTTGCCTCTCAATTATTTCATTTATCGTCACTTTCTGTATCATATTAACCCTTTTGAGTCCAAATTGTAATTCTGCCCACAAATATGCCAAATACCCCTGATACCAAATTGTAATGGCAAACTATTGGTCCATCAGAGTCATGTGACATAACAAAATAAAACTTGAATTGTGGAATATATATATATATATATATATATATATATATATATATATATATATATATATATATATATATATATATATATATATATATATATATTCATACATTTATGTGTATGTGTGATGAGCCAGGTGTTATCCTTTTGCATTGCTATACATGCAGTCAATAACGATATCCTGTTTTAAATCAAATTCTTTTTAAATTCTGAATTTGTAAATTATGCTCGCCGCAAAAAGTCAGCCTGTTCTAGAGTTGAAAGGGTTTAAGTATGTCGCAGCAGGTTGTGATATTTACGAACGGCTACATATCAAACACATGCATGCACCGAGGTTTCCGTGAGGGACTTTCATAAATGCAGGGTACATCACCTTCAATATAATATGAAAAGAACCATAAAGTTCACGTTCTACAACATACGCACCTTTCGGTGCAACCCCTCCCCCGCATATAAACGTATAAATCATTAGTATGAACATTCAGCGGGAGTGACACAAAAACATAATATAGTCTTACGATATGTCTAGATAGCTCTATAATGCTGTCGTTGTATGACGCGAAAGGTCTTGTCAAGCCTAGACTAGGTTCATTAATTCGACCACGCAACGGTCTTAACATTATACTAGTGACCGTAGACTCACTGGAAGTACTGGCCAGTTGCACAACCTGTCCACTAATCGAGTCACCTAACTAAGAGTCCTAAATCGTAAGCAGGTTTACCTTAATCCATTTCTAAGAGAATGACGATGTCTATCTAAGCGGAATATTTATTTTCTGTGTAGCAGCAAGCGGTTTCGCCATGAATACATGTCGCTTTATCACTCCCATTCCGATGACAACTTCAGCAATTGTTATCTACATGAGAGGTTTCATAGCCTAACTTTCTTACCGCTAGTTAAGTGTATACTGAAGAATATTGCCTTTTAATTCAATTCTATCATATTCATTCTCTACTCATAGGGCCATTTTGATACTTTCTCTTATTTTAACACGTGTTTACCGTAGCAACACAATACAACTAGCGCAGAGGTCCACGTTAGTGAGAGGCAGTGGTTCCCTCATTAATATGTTACCGAATGTTTTCCAGCGGTCCTGTTGTAAGAGGCATTATGCTTCCAATAAACTCTGAAAAGCACAGGCTTGATTTAACTGAATTCGACCTTTCTGAGAAGCACTGCTTTCGTCGAAATTTATTCCCATGACAATTGATTATATAACGATTGCATTATTTAACCTAGTAATGCTTGCAGTAGACAAAAGCTGCCTAACATTCCTGGTGAATTCATTAAGGTGGAATTATATTTAGGAAAATATTTGATGAAGAAATGTTAAAAAGAAGTAGCTACAACTCTCCTTTAAATATTTTGTGAAATGATTCTATATCTTCAAAGGTTATTGTCAAAAGCATCTTAGATGCAGATGACGCTTTCTAAAGGGGCTCTTAAGCGTGAATGGGTTAAGCAAATATTTTATCCATTTTGATTGATTGTATATGTTCTAAGATATATAATCCGCCATACTAATAGTAGACTGAAGGAGACTGATTGCAGAAAATAGCACCAACAGAATCAAGACTACGGTACGGTAACCCTTTTCTATAATAATAATAATAATAATAAAGTAAAGCAAGTATGAGCAGACTGTGCAAACATCCACAGTTTAAACCCAGGGGCAAGGTTAAACACGCATGTATCTGGTACGTTCATATTACAGGTGCTGCACTACGGTGTCGTGTTACAGGGAGCTAGACCCAGGGGCCCGGGTTCACCCACGGGCCTAAGGCGCACACTTAATATTCAAATTAATTGTATGTAAAAATAAAACTGATTGTTGTAGAAAACCAAGTTGAGCCTAATGCTATGTCCGAGTCCGGTTGGTGCAACCTGGTCCAGGGGGTTCACCAACGAGTCTTGGGCGTAGAATTGATATTCTAAAATTGATAATCCACTACATACACTACACTTTCTGTATCATATTAACCCTTTTGAGTCCAAATTGTAATTCTGCCCACAAATATGCCAAATACCCCTGATACCAAATTGTAATGGCAAACTATTGGTCCATCAGAGTCATGTGACATAACAAAATAAAACTAGAATTGTGGAATATATTTGATTTGATTTTACACTGTCCATTTCTCGAAAATGTACGTGGCATAATGCTCGAACAGATAAACGATGTCGAAAGAAAATATGATGTCAGAGTATTTAGCCCTTTCGTAAATAACCTATTATTAATGTTAGGCAAAATGCCGGACGGTGTCCCACATGAAATGATGATGGATATTTATACTATTATTGCAACGAATGTACATAAAATGTATATGGTAACAGTGAAGAGTAGAGAAGGAGTAGGATAGTGGTCATTTCCACACTATAAACTGTGAGCAATTCATGTAATTTTTGTGTCCATTTGATTCCGCTGTGGACCCTATGATATTAAAGGTATGGGTTACTTACAACACCAAATGATTATTCCAGGAGGTAACCCTCCTTTAATTGAAATAGAAAATCCACACGGTATACCTATCGCATAATAATGTATAAAAGGAGCGAAACTGTGATTCTGTGAAAATTTGGCAGTCTATGATAGTAAAACACTTTATCACCAATTGTGTATATATATATATATCTAGCTAATATGAGTGAAGATCTGACTGATCCAATGTAAATACAGTACGTAACGAAGATGGCACGACAGCTTTAAATGGGTAGGAATATATTAGTTTACGTCACCAAATATAGATGTCGCCCTATCCAGTAACTGATTTCCGCAGGCAAGCAGCGTACTATAGGATAGAAGAAGCAATGAAGAACAGATGTATGAATAATTTACTATGTCGATTATATATTATGTGTATTTTGTAGAATTGAGGAGCTAAGCGTAAGCCTAACATACGGATATTCATTTAACTATCTGTGTATCTCACGATGGCTTAACACAACTCGTTACGAGCGGTCTTTAGATTGATATATTATATATTACATATACCTAGACAAACAATATAGCCTTTAAGGCTCTTTGTCTAGTCCAGTCTCCGCCGAAATATTTTAAGC
Organism: Maea johnstoni; assembly: GCA_963942565.1. Classification (NCBI taxonomy): domain Eukaryota; kingdom Metazoa; phylum Annelida; class Polychaeta; order Spionida; family Magelonidae; genus Maea; species Maea johnstoni. The sequence continues at coordinate 47,421,932 of OZ012689.1, read as the reverse complement.
CACCATGTTATGCTTACTGCACTATATATAGCTGCGTACTTAGTATAAGGTCACTTCCCCTAAGGAAGTAATAACTAAAAGTATCTTAAATACTTTCATTTACAGTTCATTAAATCTACAGTGGGATATTTCTATCTTTACTCGATGACCCCACACTTAAAAAACACCTAGAATTACACCTATGGGCAGATATGTTAAAGTCTGAACCAATTTATATTATGTATTAAAGAATATATAATTCTCTTTTCATTTTCATTTGTACTTTCATGTATCGTACTTTGACGTCTTTGCACGTTGTCAATAAATATACATACATACACTACTACATTCATGCCAATGATTGCTGTATGTTCAATAACAAAAGCATATAAGGGATGCCTGGGTTCCTCTCTGGGTATGCAAACACAATATGTTTTGCCTCTCAATTATTTCATTTATCGTCACTTTCTGTATCATATTAACCCTTTTGAGTCCAAATTGTAATTCTGCCCACAAATATGCCAAATACCCCTGATACCAAATTGTAATGGCAAACTATTGGTCCATCAGAGTCATGTGACATAACAAAATAAAACTTGAATTGTGGAATATATATATATATATATATATATATATATATATATATATATATATATATATATATATATATATATATATATATATATTCATACATTTATGTGTATGTGTGATGAGCCAGGTGTTATCCTTTTGCATTGCTATACATGCAGTCAATAACGATATCCTGTTTTAAATCAAATTCTTTTTAAATTCTGAATTTGTAAATTATGCTCGCCGCAAAAAGTCAGCCTGTTCTAGAGTTGAAAGGGTTTAAGTATGTCGCAGCAGGTTGTGATATTTACGAACGGCTACATATCAAACACGGCCATTTTTGGTAGTTGTGGACACATGCACTTTAACCATGAAGGAAAGTACATCAGCGACTGCAAAATGTCCTAATAGTATCGCCAAAAACCTCAATAAGAACGGGGAGGACAATCATGGCTTTCAGGATCGCTCGATGGACGAAGTACAAAGACGGGAACGAACAGTAGAGTCTACGGTAAGGGATATGGCAAAAATGAGTAAACACCATTTTTCCAAAAAGTCCCTCTTTGCGGACAAACCCCTCCTATTGTGAGAAAAAGAGACAAAGATAAACTATGGGGCACTTTAAACGCCATTTTCTTCATAATCATCCATTAGAGAAGAGCATAGACAGAGAATTGTAGCATCGTCCATTGATAGCCAAACACCGTTCCGACCAAAAATATCACTTTGCGAACCGTAGAGGCAACGACATGGCAAGGGTCGTTGAAAACCTAACAGTATTTATTTCATAAATAAATGACGTTTGCTAAGAACAGAGAACAAGAGGGACGCTGTCAGCGTCAGCTGGTGTTGGTCTGATGTTATTTGCCTGATGCCTTCTTTGTTCATTTTTTAGGGTCAATCACCATTTGTTCAATTGTACTTGTAGTATGGTGATTTGTATAAAATGTTTAAGAACGAATTTGACCCTCTTGTTGTTTTCAGTTGCATTTGTTTATGTTATTGTCAAAGGTACATACCTGTTACAATCTCAAATATTGTTCCTTGTTTGTTTATATGAGGTTTCTAAGTTCTGAATAATGGTCTTTGGGCAATCTCACTTTTATTATTCACTCTGTTGTGGCTGGATTCATAGTCATTTTCATTATTTTCTATAATCATTGGCAATGTTCTTGTCCAATATGACCTTATATAACGTTCATTACAATAAGGTTGTGGTCTGAGTAGTATGTCGGAATGACATTTGCTGTAATTCCATCCACATTTGTATATATGTGATCGATAATGCTCCCTGTTTTTGTTGTAGGTCCTGTTTCTATTTGTGTCAATTTGTTCGGTGACAGGATCTTTGTTTTTATGTTATGCTTTACTGTTTCATTACGCATGTTTAGGTTCATGTCACCTGCAACAACCAGCTTCTTTGCTTTGATGTCATGTATTACTTGGTTCAAGTCTGCTAGGAAGTCTGCATGTGGTGTTCTGTGATATCTATAGGCACATATGAATGTGCATGTGTCCGGATATGTCACTGTACATACTGTGCATTCCATGGTAATAGTGTTTCTGTGGCCACCATCTTTGGTAGTCAAACATCAGATCTCTGTTGGCAGAATGACACTGTCTTCCTGCATTTTACATACAATTAATAGCATGGGGTGGGCCTATAGTGCATTTGGGTGAAATAATCGGTATGGCAGAGAGCAAGGGCTATTTTTATAGGTTTCCAGCAGAGACCAGGAGAAGGAATTCATGGATAGTATCAATGAAGAGTGATGGTCGGATGCACACTGAGTACTCCTGCCTAAGTACTTCTACTATCACAATGTTAATAACGTAACAGAAATTGCTATTACCCCGGACACATATGCTCATTCCCTATTTGTAAGCGAGGTTTTCTGTGAGTGTGTGTGTGTGTGTGTGTATATATATATATATATATATATATATATATGTATATATATATATATATATATATATATATATATATATATGTATATATATATATGTATATATATATATGTATATATATATATATATATATATATATATATATATATATATATATATATATATATATATATATATATATATATATATATATATATATATATATACACACATGTATATATATATATATATACAGTCAAACTTGCCTCAACGACCACTTCTCTTAAACGACCACTTGCCTTCAACGACCGTTTCAAATCCCCCCAAGGCTATTCCCTGTATATTTTACCTTGCTTAAGCGACCACTTGCTTGACGCGACCAACGGCCATGAAATCTTTTTCCTAAGAGTAAATGGACCTTCATTCAACGGCCACGTGAATGCCTAGACGCCTTGTATATTGGAAAGGGCACAATAAAATAATGAAATAATCGGTAAAAATTTGAAAGTGTATCATTTCTGAGGGTCCTCAATTAATGATATAATTCAACTTTTATTTTTCTGAATTGTTAATTCTTAACATATTAATGAAGAAATTTCAACAAACGCAGATAAACATAACAACCTCAATAATTCCAGGTCATTGTTGGAAATTCTTTGTTTTTTCATAACCTCGCTCAGACCCTCAACAACTTCTAAAGAGACCACCTCTTTAAAAGACCACTTTTGACATTTCCCTTGAGCGGTCGCTTAATAGAAGTTTGACTGTATATCTCTCTATATATATATAAATATATATATATATATATATATATATATATATATATATATATATATATATATATATATATATATATATATATATATATATATATATATATATTTATGACCAGTTTACTCAAAATCCTGGCTAAGACTATTATGTATGGTTTACATAGATATCTTGGTTAACCTTCCACCACTGGACAAACCATTGAGCAAGAAAAATCAGTGAACTCAGCCTGTTTACACTCTCTGTGTTTTTGATCCTTATCTCCTGTTCGGATATTGAGCACTACATCCAGCCCTGTACATAATCCTCATCACCACCAAGGGTCTTAGCCAGGGTTTCAGAAATGCCTGTCCAAAACAGTATTTCCAAAATTTCTGCCTGTCCAGATTTAGCTACTAATCTCCTACAAATCCTTATACCAAATATATTAAGGCGACCACAATATGCTCAGATTTCAACAATGAACATGTATACATTAAATAATAAGGCATGATATCCTTAAACAATGTTATTTGAATTTAAATAAAGATGAAACAATTGAGTCAATCTTTTAAATTTAATCTTTCTATCGGTCATCAGAAGTAGCAATTTAAGCA
>OZ012689.1:47359929-47417929 GCA_963942565.1 Maea johnstoni | reverse complement strand
TGCTAGGAATGTTTACTGGTCCTACATTTTTTCTTTAACATAACAAGAAGGAACATTGCATAAGATTCACCACAACACATCTTTATAAATTTTATATCTTCATTTATTTCAAAAACATTTGGGGACATTCTTGGGGGGAAACTTTTTATCAAGAATGTCCCCAAATGTTTACTGGCCCTGTAGGACCAGTTGAGGTATTTTTTTACTGGTCCGAAGCTGTTTTTTGGAATTTTTACTGGCCTGGGGCCATAGGTTCACCCTTAGCGTCGAGCCCTGTATTAGAATATATAAATACATATATTTTGTTTAACAAGCAATCCAATTAAAGAGTATTAATTCATTTTGGCATTTATCTGTTCCTATAATTAAACTGGGAAGCATATAGTTTTATACACTTCTCGTATTACTCTTGACATTTTACTACCTGTAAAATGTTTGTTTTCTATAATATACAATTTCATCTAATAGTTCCTAGATTCTGTGAACATCCTGTAAATTACCTTTAAGAGTTCCTTCCATTTGGTATCCTCATATTCAGATGCCTCATATTATTATACAAAACTTGGGTTCCTCTTTGAATTAATCACAACAAAAACGATTAATTTTCAAGTATGCTTGCTTTATTAGTAAGTCAATTGTCAATATATATGTTTACAAAAATAGTAATTCTAAAATTTAGACTCATTAAATTTCTAAAGTGGAAGGTTTGCAGTTAGGAATGGTCTATTTTACTGCACTTAGGCCTGGAATTCTTGTTACCATACTTGTTACCTCTTAGCGAAATCGGATTCTGACTTCGTACCGGTCTATTGCATGTTTTACGTTAATTGGAAGGGCAAAGGGTGGAAAAAACTTTTATTTTGAATAAAAACTTGTTAGGCTAGGGTAACAGGAAACAAACAACTTTTATTTTAGGCTCTTGAATCATATTTGTAATACAAAATTTATACTTAATGAACCGTTTTGTACTTTTCCTTGTATATAAGGACTGAAATATAATATTCAACCCATTCTGTACTTTTTGAAAAAAACAACTTTGAAATTTAGTAGTGTCAGATGAGGATGTGGAACTAAGATTCAATCGGCTATCTGTAAAATGACATCTAGTAGAAGAGCTTGTTTAAACAGGGTCTCATATACTTTTGAAAGTCAACTATTTAGTAAGTTGAAAGTTGAGACCTGTTTTCCTAGCATTTTATAACTTCTTTTATACCCTAAGACAGATTGCATACCAACTCGATCTTCACATACTAAAATGTATACCAGAATTAAATTTTAACCTGATTTAGTTTTACACTGTCTCACCAGAGGGCCACAGTAATACCATTTTCGAATTCAAGTCAACTCTTTCAACAAAAATGGGTGCCCATTATTTTAAAAGTCTAATGTTGGGCAATTAGTCATGAATGATTTCTTGATGGCCTGCAGCCATTTTTATTTTCTCTGACAAGCAATTGTACGTCTGTGCCTTGGCTGGGGCCTGAGGCTGTGAACAGGTGCTCCCTTGACCCATTCATTGCTGGTGTATGATCTATACCACACACGGAAATATATTGATATTAACAGAGCAATATTATACAAATATTTGACTGAAAGGTTTAGTGCTGTAGAATTCAATAATTCCTCTCCAAATATTTCTAAAATATTGGTCAACGTTGGAACGCCCCTGTGCACGTTGGATGCAAATAGTTTTACTGATACAGCAATACTTGCATATCTAGAACCAAGAATGAGGGATTTGTAGGGCTGTCATTGATAATGAATTTTTACCGATTCGATAATTGATAAAACTATTACCGATATAGTACTTTGATCCGATTCATATTCATGTTACCTGTAACTGCTGATCTTTATATCATCACAAGTAATTTTAGCATCATTTTGGTATTTTGGGACGTCCAAGATATCGATAATCGGCAAGAAATTCTTGCCGGTTCATCGATACATGCAGTATTGATGACAGTCCTACGGACATTGTCTTAGCCAGCAGGGCGTCTGGGTGTCTTTTGGGACTCCCAAACCCTCAAAAAGCACCGCTTAGGACACCCAAAAGATTTTGTGAAGAATTTCTTAAAACACCAATCTCAAGCATAGAATTTTCTCATCTCCATATAATTCCCATGACATTGTATAAGGATATCATGCCTTATTTTGAAAACTTTATACATGTTTATGGTTGAAATCTGAGTATATTGTGGTCCCCCCTTTGGATGCCCCAAAATTTTACAGTTGCCAATTTTAGGCACCAAGTTTCCAAATCCTGGCTAAGACCCTGCCCAGGAATTTGAAAGTGGTCCGAATTCCAACAGAAAGGCCAGCAATATCAAGTGGACTGTTATCCCATTAGTTGAGCACTGTCACCGGTCGAGTTTATATAGAGCACCATCCAGGGTCTTAGCCAGGATTTAAAAACATGGTGCCCAAGATTGGCAATTGTCAAATGTTGTGGGCGTCCTATTTTCAAGGGAGACCACAGTATACTCAGATTACAACCATAAATATATATTTACTTATAGAAATAAAGCATAATACCCTTATACAAAGTCAGAGAAATTATATTGAGGTGAGAAAAGTCAATTATATACTTGAAATTGTGTCCTAAAAGGTTATTTTGAGGGCTTGGGTGTCCAAATGATGCCCAGATGCCCCACTGGTTAAGCCTATGGCACGATCCATAAATAGGCTCTTTATTAAATCAGATACTCTATTATCAAAGGCTGATAGTTCATCAATCATTGCTATTATCAGAATGTATTATGAGACTTTCTTTCCAATCCATGATTGTGTGACAAGCCAGATAACGCTGGCAAGTAGTAGTCGGACAATTTAATTGGTAACTTGATTAAGGACATACACGACAATTCATTCAAATTATGTATTTCCATGAAACTTTGTACAGGGATTCCTTGGACCACCCTCTCTTCAAAATCATGCAAATTTAAGGGGGCTGTTTCATTCATATAAATAGGGCGCCCCCTCCAGGGCAATTTAGACAAGTGTTCAAAAATCACATATATTTATGTAGTAATGACAGAGAAGTAAAATGATAGAAAAAAAAATGATAATGCTGAAAAATATTCTTTGGTATGTGTATATTTTGATTCTCAATTCAAAAAATGTGGTTCTATTGTGTTGTTGTCATTCTAGGGCAGGGCCTTATCCAGCAGGGTGTCTGGGGGTCTTTTGGACTCTTTGGTTGAAAAGTCAGAATCGATACCACTCGTATCGATGAATCAGCAAGGATATCTTGTAGAGCTGCACTCACGGAGGGAGATCAACTCATGAGCTCACCGACCATTTGACTCGTGAGCTCATGAGCTCACCGACGTTCCAATTTTCCAAAGAAATACTTATTTTCCAGCCCAGCTATTAGGAAATAAATATTTCATTGGCAGTGATTTATTTACATTACCATGTTTATTTCATTTTAAAACATGCTGATGAGGTACAAAGGTCAGTATAACACTCAACACCGCTTGAATGTATACATTGGAGATTGTAATGAAGACATGACAGCGATAAGCAGTTATGTATGTTAATAATGTGTGTTAGGTGCTCTGTGTTACGTTTGTGTTCCCAACATAGACGAGCTCACGTTTTGAACATTTCAGCTCGAGCTCGGCGAGTTTGCCCCAGAGCTCGAGCCACTCGAGTTCGTGAGTGCAGCTCTAATATCTTGCAAGTCCCATGATATCGCTTCATATGTAAATTAGGTTTGGTGGTGACAACGTACTAAAAATAAGCCCAAACACGTGGTAACTCACCTGACATGATCGGAGCTTCATGCCGGTACTTGGGCGGAAGCCAACTAGATGCAATATACGCATGTGTGTGTGGGGGGGGGGGGGGGGGGGGGGGGGGGAGGGGCGGACCGCGACCATCACTTTGCCTATTTTATTTCATTTTGAATTCAATTCGCTGAATCAAATAGAAGTAGCATATCGGTAATAATTTTCTCGATTAGCAAATCGCTAAATATTCCTTATCAATGACAGCCCTAGCCCCTGGCGGCTACTCCCCCATATCCATGTACTATCTGCCTGTCAGCTACCAGGCCTATGACAAAAATATCATGTCCCCTTCAGCAACAGTCAATAAGGCTTTAATCTTTTGAATATCTGCAGCAATAATTACTTATAGGGATAAGAAGCTGAAGTTTTATCTAGGCCATACATCTTAAGACGTTCATCACTTCACACTTGGGGGTATTTAGGGGTAATTAGTGCTAAATAAGCAAGATATGCAATTGCTAGGTCTGCAATGTGTGTGGTCCGTAAATAGGCCTAACTTCTGCTGATCTGCTGATAATTTATGTCTAAAACACATATACTTTCCCTTTACCCCCCCCCCCCCAAAAAAAAAAAAAAGAAATTGGTTGGTTGGTCTGGTAGTTGTGAACAGATAGTAGTTGAATTTTCAGAATTGCTAACTACATGTAAATGACCATTTCTTCAATCCTTGCTATTGGAATTTTCTATTATAAAAAGATTGAAATTATTCACTACATGTAAACAAATATTACAGGATTGTTATAACAGTGGCTGTCCATACATCTTCCCCTTCAATATGATACTATATAGCACTGTACATACTTAATAAGTTAATATATCTAAAAAGTAAATAGATATAATCCATTCGCCCATCCTTCATCACGGCTCCTGCATCAATGACTTCTTATTCATTTTGCTCTCGGAATTCATTATTGATAGACTGATAGTAAAATGATATCACAGGAATTCCTTACATATCCCCCTTCAAAAGGACACTACCTATAGCACTGTACTCTATATATTGAAAAGTTCATAGCAGTATAACATTCAACCTTAGATGAATAAAAACAACTGGATATGAATTCAACCGGTCAACCTGTCGGAACAAGCTTGCTTCGGCGAATAGTCCAAACTCCAAAAGTTGTGTTCCGTGCATGTAGGACCGTCATTGATATTACAAGTAAGGATCGATCAAAATAAATTTTCCAATTAATCGAAAAAAATATGTCAATTATTATGTCAATTAATCGAAACACATTTTTTCAGCCTGTTTACACCATTTTTTGTCATTTTTAGCAAACACTAACAAGAATTTTGAAGTATTCAATCAAAAAGTGTTGAGAAAACCTTCATTGTGTTTACATTGTGAGAACCTTAGGATCCTGGCCACAAAAATAGTGTGGAACATGTGAAAATATTCTATCAGAGCAGTTCTTCAAAATCGAAATGAAATAATCGTAATCGAAAAAATAAAATATCAATGATCGAATCGAAAAAAAAAGGATGTCTATGACAGTCCTACGTGCATGTAGGTGCGCAATAAGAGCCCTTATTGGGTTAGTGACGTCACACTCAGGCCAAATTCGAGACCCTTGGCATAGCTATGCCTTCACTATCGCGCATGTAGTAATTAATATCTCGCTACATGTATATCCATTCTTTTATTCATCTGAGATTCAACTATCCCGTAGTCACAGCGATGGATGAATGAGGATGGCATAGAACCTTATATGTGCAACACAGAACATTCACGATAAGATATCGGTGTATATAGTAAAGGTTCAATAGTATTGAACTAGGATGGGGGGGGGGGGTATCCTTTTCTAGGAAAAAAAACTGGCCCTGAAAATCAAGAAAAAAATATATGCTGGCCCTAAAAGGCAGAGACATAGATTAAATAAAATGAGTTGAAATCTCTGCAGAAAGGTAAGAAAAATTCTGACGCTTAAAACTGAGAATATCTAGCTCTGCCAGAGAAGAAAAATAAATCTGGCTCTAAAAATCAAGGGAAATAATATAATGCTGGCCCTGAAAGTAAAAAAATATATCTTTATATTCTAGCACTGAAAATTGAGAAATTTTGGCTCTGCCACAGAAAAATAGTAATTCTGAAGATAAATAATTTCTGACCACTGGACAAACAATAAATGTAGTCAATAGATTTCAAATTCTCAGCATCTTACTTTGTGAATTTACTTAGACGATGATCTCATATAAACCTCTATTGCCACGTACATCTTAGGTCAGTCAGGTCATAAATATATAATATGCGTCCGACTGTGAAGCACCAGTTACTAGTTAGTGCTACCAACATACACTCGTCTATAAATAGCCATGCACTGAAAACAATGCCAGCTGCTCAGTATGACTCCTGAATGGTCTTTGACGCTGCAGGCGCCGTGCCACTGAATAATACATGTGCTCTACCACGAAATGTGCTCCAATTTTTTCACGAATTCTTAAAATGTAAAAGGAAAAATGAGACCGTTTTGGGACACCTAAGAAATCGGTAATTTCATAGAAGAGAAAATAAATACAACCTTCCTTCGTCTGTCGCTGTTCACGTCCGCTGAGCTGTGACTGTTCCGAGTATGGAGTGAGAGAAGAATAGTGACGTCAGCATGACCCGGAAATAAACGCTCATTGGATGCTGGTGCCATGTGCTTCATTTATGCCCCGGACTCAAAGACTTGTGATGCCAGTGATGCTTATGGCATGTGTATGCAGATAATATGCAGCGCCAGTGCTACCCACTCTCAAAATCTTTGTAGCTAAAACTGAGTATCTCGCAACCAAAGGACAAGTGGAACATGTATTTCGGACTAATAATAATAAATAATAATAATAATAATAATAATAATAATAATAATAATAATAATAATAATAATGATAATGATAACATTAATAGTAATAGCATTGATAATTATAATAATAATAATGATAACGATAATAATAATAATAATAATAATAATAATGATGATAATGATAATATAAATAATATAACAATGGAGCTTCTAGGGTATGCGAATGGAATATAAGCCCTGCGGCACATGCGGCAGTTAGAATATTGACCATTCACAGGTGCAGCGTCTCTTATGTCCATGTAGTGCTCTTAAAATGAATAATGAATATTGAAAAATCAATAATGAATATTGAAAATTCATTTACAAATAGCATATGATAATATTTTTCAATATTCATATTTTTTCAGTATTCGTATTTCGTTTTTTGATATTCATTTGGTTTCAAATGTCATAATTCATGTTTCAATATTCGGAATTAATTTTCCAATATTCATAATTCATTTTTCAATTGAAATACACTTGCACCAGAAGAAAACCCAACACTAAATAAAGTGAAATTTCATAAGCGAATGCCAAAATCTGATACCTCATTTGCTATCATCACCCTTTTAAAAACAACAACATTTACTATCAACAGTGCTCAGAATGGCAAGTTGAGGATATGGAACTTCTAAGGTAAATTACCAACGAGAAAACACGATACAATAGCCAGACAATCAATAGCACACTATATATATATATATATATATATATATATATATATATATATATATATATATATATATATATATATATATATATATATATATATATATATATATATATATATATATATATATATATCTATATATACATATATATATATATATATATATATATATCTATATATCCACACACATATATACATATATATATATATATATATATATATATATATATATATATATATATATATATATATATATATATATATATATATATATGTATACATAATATATATATATATATACATATATATATATATATACATACATATATATATATATATATATATATATATATATATGTATACATAATATATATATATATATATATATATATATATATATATATATATATATATATATATATATATATATATATATATATATATATACACTAGCGTATAAACACTATTCTGGTAGGATCTAATCTCGCAACTTCGCGTCTCATTCTACAAAATTGCTGGCTGTAAAAGAGGGGTTAAATTCTTTAGACTAGCGTCAGTCTATGATCACGTCACGGAAAAGAGGAGAGACCCTATAAAGTCTTTGGGTTTTAAGTCTGAATATCATAATTTGGATTAAGATGTGCTGCCAAATGTTACACCTCACTGTCGGTATTGATCCTATTATTGTGTTTTAGCAGAACCAACAATGCACGAGTTTATGTATTTAATTGGGCATATGTATTATTTTTAGATATTACAGTGACAGGGTGAAGTAACATATAAGATTTTGGTAATGTAGATGTATTTATTTCAAGACAGCATATCAATCATACATATCAACTTTTGAAAAGTACACTGAATGAATGAACTTAAATTAATATAAATAAACATGAGCACTATTGCAAAATCTAGGTTCTCATTATCAAGCACAGAAACATAGAAAATGAACATCTGTTTTATTATACCGGTATGTGATAACTTCAGTCAATTACCAATGTATACCTTTCATTGCTATGTTGGATTTTCAACCCAAATAAGAATAAGACAGTTTTATAAATACATTATCATAGAAATGTAAAATATCTACACATAAGTACCAGCGCCATCTAAAACACGTGCATGCTATTAGCTATGGTCCAAACGTGAGAAATATTCTATAAGCCCCATTTGAATTTTCCACATGGAGAATATTGGTTTCACTTCTTGACAATTGGGGGCAGCACTGTTCCAACACAATTACAAACAACGAGGAGAGGGTATGTAGCAATGCGACCTCCTACTAACTCATTTGATGTGCACGGATGAGGTAAGTTTCAGAATAAAGAAAACAAATGATATTATCTTCCGAGTACGTGTAGACTATGTGTAATTCCCATAGCACACAAGTATTCTTTTCAGATTTGTATTAATTATAAAATCAAACAAACAAAATCACTTAGCATGGAACCGTATATACAACATTAATATTGAGGTTTTGACCCAATTAAGTAACTATTGAAATGACAATTTACGTTTGTAATACTGATCTGTGGTAAGACATGAAACCTTTTTCATACTTTTTCTTAAATAGTACGTTAGGCGGATATATAAATACACTATTTAAGCAAAGTTTTTCTGACAAATAGATTAAAACTGCATTCAAATCTGCTAAATGACAAAGGGAAATTTCTTCTATACTAACATGGGAAATATAATGCATTTGTTATCATAAGTAAGTTCATGACTGGCATTTATAGAAAGTCTTTCGCACAAGATTGGCTGTATATCACGAAACAACATTTTAGGTGACATATGTTGTTTTTATTCATTTGCTTTTTATATGCAATAAATACTATATATTAGAAACCAAAGTGGCATATGTTTTTAAGTAAGCTATGCCATAAAGAGCTTCCATCCCGAAATACCCTTAGTTGTAAAAAGTCCCTTGACTTGATGCAAACAATTGAGTTCATTTGTGTATTGCAAATTTATATTCATTTTATCGAAAACATATCTTTTGATACATTGAATTTACCATAATCGCTATGTATTTTTCCAACCCGCTGGATGTGTTTTATCTTTAGTCAAAATGTCTATATATCTTCAATGATACACATTCATCAATGTATTGCAGTTCGATTTGAGTGCCTCCCGGTGGCAATGATTGGTAGGAGGGTTTCATATCCAAATCAAAAGTTTGGTGCCTCTCATACGTTGTAAGATTAAAATAACTCCTTTGAAACGTAAATGATCTTCCTCTCTGGTACAGAGACAGGTTGATCAGACAGACTGACCTAATTTTCTTCGGCATATAGCCTGTTGGCCTGCTTTTTCTGCATCAAACAGGTTGACCTACCCATTTTTTTAGCATCAGGCATTTTGACCTCCTCTGGCCTGTTGACCTATTTTTTCAGCATCAAGCAGGTTGACCTACTTATTTCCTTAGCATCAGGCATGTCGATCTCATCTGACCTGTTGACCTACTTTTCAGCACAAAAAGGTTGACCCACTCTTTTCTTGAGCATCAGGCAGATTGACCTCATTCCTTGTTCTCGACATCCGGAGGGGTGACCTCACTTTTTTCCTCAGCGTCAGAGGAGGAAGGCGTGTCCTGTTTAAGATTGACTTTGAACACGTATGATAGTTGGGCCTCTGGGGGTGGAGTGTGCTGATCATTATTGTCATCCTCTAGTGCGTTATCTAGAGCACTCATCTGTTCACGCAACTTCTCCATAAGATCACGTATTTCATTAGCCTCACTTTTTATCCCATGCATTTTGCCTTCACTCTCCTTTTCCTCCGGAGTGCTTCTCCTGATGCAGCGTTTTATTGGCCTAGGTACTTTGGGGAGACTCTCTTCCTTTTTGGGCTTTTCGAGAACAGTGCAGCCAACATTGCTCTCCTTTATGCTGAGGTTTGTGGACATGACATAACCAAACACACCCTCAGCTGGCTGGCTGTATGAAGCACTCTTGCTAAAGAGAACCCCCTCCCCAGTTTCCTCCTCCAGTTGAGGAAGAGCTGCCGTAGCACCCTCCACGCCAGGGTCTGCAAGGCTGGGAGAGAAAGTGGAATAGTCCATGGTTGGGAAGTCGAGATCCGGGAAGAGCGGAGATGGGCTGGAGTCAAGTTCCTCGGATTGCCTGACGAGGTCCCAGTACTCCTCGCTCAGGTAACTCTGCAGCACATGGACTGCCTCATCCGCTCGCTCTCCCTCCGGGGGAGGGGCATCCCTACCCTCCAACTCTGCCTCGTCAGTCTCTGGTAAATCCCTTGCCGCCTGAGCAATACCATCACCTTTAACTGTCTCCTGCGGAGTAGTTTTCTCCACAGTTGTTGGAGGCACGGGTTTATCAGTTTTTGTCACTTTCTGCAAACTGTCCTTTTCAGTTTTCGATTCTGTTTTAGAAGCATCGCTGTCAATTTTGGATACCTTTTTAACCTCCTCCTTTTTAGCAATTGGTTTTGGAGATTCATTTTCCTTTTTCGATGCAGGCGTTTCCTTTTTTGGTGACTGTTTCCCTCCTTGCGTTTTAGTCACAGATGAGGCACTCTGCTTCGGCGATTTTGAAATAGACTGCTTTGTGTCATTTTGTATCTTTCCTAGTTTCCCTTTCGGCCCTGGACCCTTCTTAGAATCAGACTTCTGAATTGGTGTATTGAGTTTAGAATCCTGAGTCTTTGCCGTAGCAGGAAGCTTGCAGGCAGAATGTGCACCAGATTTTGCCTGTTTAGGAGGTTGTTTATCGTTGGGTGTAGTCTTTGTTGGGGTTGCGCTGGTTTTATCCTTAGCTGCATCCACACCTTTGCCCTTTACAGGGCTCTTTGGTTGAACACCAGCCGGCCATTGTGGTTCAGTTTTCGGTTTTCCAGCTTTCCCTAATGACATGGGTGGCACTTTGTCGCGTTGTTTCTTTGGCGTTGCACCGTTTGAACCATTAATTATAGATTCCTTTGAGGACTTTGCCCCTACTTGCTTTATAGGAGCCCCACTTGCTAGCGGTGGGGCATTTTCGGACGCTTTCATTTTGGCTTTACTGTCACTCTTTTTATCCTTCTCTTGCGATTTAGAGTCCTTATTCGTATCTGTATTGGGCCGAGAGCCTACAACAATAGCGGACATCGGAGGTTTTCCCTTTCCCTTCATTGTGAGCTCAGGACTCAGGGCAGGACCGATCTTATGTGTATGATATTCTTCCAGGTGAATTGGAGTATTGCTGAAGTAGAGCTCCCTTCTCTTAGTGGTCTCGTGTTGTGCGGACACCCGGGTAGAAATGGTACCGTTGGGGGTAGGAGGGTCCTTGGGTTTTGTGAAGGAAGGAAGGTGGATGGAGGGTTTGGGGAGCTTGAATTTCCCTTTCGTCCTTTCCATCAGTTTCCCCCACTCATGATGGCGGTGTGGATGCAGACACCAAAATATGGCCCACCACAAGACTCACTGGTAACCCTTCGTCTGAAAAGACAAAAAGAAAAGTAGTAACAAGCAATCAAGAATTGAACATTCATTCATATTTAGTTAACCGTAAGGAGGATCTAAATTCAGGAGTTTGAAGCATATATGTATGTATGTATGTCTATCTATCTGTATGCATGTGTGTGTGTGTGCGCGTGTGTATATATGGACGTACGTACGTATATGTATGTATGTATGCATGTATGTTTGTATGCGCGTTTGTATCTACATATTAGTGTGTGACCGCGTTAGTGTCAGTGTGTGTTTACAATGTTCAATACATTAAATGATTTCTAATACATATAGAGAATGGCTGGTTGGGAATTACCGTATATAAGTTCTGAATTATCGTGTATAACTTAGAGAGTTCCTATGCCATATGGTAACAAGACTGGAATTCCTAGATTTTCAAGTCACATAGTTAACTTTGGAGTGCATCTGTAGCCTTGACATTTGACTGTTAAAACTATATATGTTGACTGTGCTAACGTGTTGCTATCCCGCCGAGCATGCTGTGAAAGCTTTACAATATAAGTAGGTTGCTGTCTACATCTGCAGTCGTCGATGACCCGCAACTATTATTGCTGTCTTTCACAACATCCTCTGCTAAAATAAGTACTAAGCTAAACACATATACCTCATAATGAGTCACTGGGTAGACGGAAATATCCTGAGCTTCCGTCGCCAGTATTTCTTTTCGGTGCCGAGCCTTGTGAAATATGTGGAGTTCAATATAGTATGTTGGCCCGACGGGGTCTCAGAATACTTTTACATTTGTACACTGGGATCTATGTTTTTTTCATTCAGTGTCATTCTGCTAAAAATACGTTGTTATGAGATTCAGCCTTCCTGGTGTTTATGAAGATGGTGGGAATTAACATTTCGGTTTGGCCAAGGATTTAATCATTGGTAAAGTAGTACAACCTCAGTAAACCTGACTTGTAACTGTCTGGAAAACGGTTAAATTATCA
Organism: Maea johnstoni; assembly: GCA_963942565.1. Lineage (NCBI taxonomy): Eukaryota > Metazoa > Annelida > Polychaeta > Spionida > Magelonidae > Maea > Maea johnstoni. Next base: position 47,405,243 of record OZ012689.1, on the reverse strand, counting down.
GTCAATTTACACCAAGTAGATTTTGGTAAGAATGATGTTCCGCTACCGGGAAGATGGTTAGGGACTATGATGCTAACGTTTTTCTTTTAAGTGTATACTAGTATACAGCCTTTGCTGGTGGGGTGGAGGTCGAGTTAATATGATAAGGCAATACCCGTTACATACAAGTGATGAAAGAGACCTTTTGCTATTCGGTACAGATTACATTATCAAGTTGAACCTTACAGTCATATCGTACCCCTTGTGCAACTAATATAATATCCCGCCGAGGTTCGCCTTCAATGTAAGACTCGGTGTGTGTGTGTGCGTGTGGGAGAGAGAGAGAGAGAGAGAGAGAGAGAGAGAGAGAGAGAGAGAGAGAGAGAGAGAGAGAGAGAGAGAGAGAGAGAGAGAGTGGGTAGATGGGGAAGGTTTACCAACTCGTGTAAGTGTTGGCAATGCGTTACAAAGCAAATATGTGCATGGTCTCTAGCCAACAGCCTCTACTACATAAGCGCCCCTACTATATATACCTTCATCTAGAAGAGAGTCATATTTTCATAGCGACTTTAAAGTCACAACGTCACTTAACTTTAGAATATCATTGTTACAGTTTGGAAACATCTTTAACAAAATCATAATTGCCTAAGACTGAATAAAAGAAGCGCACTATCTAACCAAATGATTACAAAATCTGACTTCGGTAGCTAACTTTTCCCGACATAGGAATGCCAATTATGCATTCTAGGTGTGGGTCATGTAAGGTATTCTTAACAGGTGATGGATATTTATATGCCTTGAATAATGAACACTGGGATGATCATAGCCTGCCTCCCAGGCCTTATTTTAATGTCCTCCCTTGTGGATAGATGGCTCTGCGGTATACTAGGATCTCTGAGCGAAATAAGTGTGATACAGACTAGAGCTCAAGTGTGTCCCCCTTGAGGATTTTTTCAGAACTAAACCTGGAGTGAAATCAACTCAGGTCAGATCAGTGAAACAGCCAGATATCACAGGCTTGTAGCAAGTCTGATACAGACTAGAGCTCAAGTGTGTCCCCCTTGAGGATTTTTTCAGAACTAAACCTGGAGTGAAATCAACTCAGGTCAGATCAGTGAAAGAGCCAGATATCACAGGCTTGTAGCAAGTCTGATACAGACTAGAGCTCAAGTGTGTCCCCCTTGAGGATTTTTTCAGAACTAAACCTGGAGTGAAATCAACTCAGGTCAGATCAGTGAAAGAGCCAGATATCACAGGCTTGTAGCAAGTCTAGGATAATCACTGATTCAGAGGGGATTCTCGCCAACAACCACGCACATACAGAACACCAATAAAACAATCCTGTTTGTTTTGGAGTACTTGCATTACATTATAAATCAAAGTTGTTATGGTTTTAAAATGGCGATTTATACCAGTATCTTCGCAACAGCTGTGCAGATTGGTAAATAAGCTGTACATTCCTATACACGTTTCTACTTATTTTATTACCAGATTCATCTCTAGGCCAAGAGTGCACTCCTCTATATACATCCATACATCACCGTGATCTATTGCTACCGCGTGTTTACAGTAGTGTGAATATACCACATGCCTACAAACTAGGCGTACTAAACATCATTCCTTACCCTAAACTCCTCGACCCGAGGAGGTATATCCATTTGAAATCAAATAACCTTGATAAAACCCTATTATTTCAGGTGGTGATTTCTAGTCCTATTTTAACCTATATAAACCATCCCATTAGGGTCACTTGGAACATGAAAGCATTAAACTTACTGTAGCGGACTACCACCGGTCGCCTTGAAAACCCGTGGTTTATGACATGCAGCATAGATTCAAAACCTTACTTCTCAAGGCTGACTAGGAGAAGCTGTGGTGCATTTGCCATTCCCCCGTGGTCATGCTCGACTTCGCCCCGCAATACTTCGGGTAAGCCACACGCCTCGCTGCTTCCTTGAGGACCATCTTAGTGATAGATAAACCCCTAGGAAGCTGCAATGTATGTGATGTACCCGGGGTGTTCGAGGCGAAGCCGAGTAACCCCAATTGCATCACATTTATACCCCAGCCTCTGATGGGTGTGTGTTGCTCGTATCACAGTTGATTGTCTTGCGCCACTCACAGGCCGAGAAGAGCTTGTACAATACCCTTGCTCAATACCCTTGGGTAACACCTTTGAATTTGGGCAGCTTAGGGGAATAAGGCTTAAAAGTGTGGGTTAATATAACACACTCTTTTTAAGGCGAGTGATTGGTGGAAGGGAGGCAACTGTGGTAAAAAGCAGATGTATAGATAACACTTTCTTTCTTAACCATGCAGGCAGGAACGCAACTGTGTTTTCAAAACAATAGATAATTATAGCACATTGCGATGGCAAAATATCGACATTCTTTTTACCAACCATTCTTGTCTCAGTATTCCCAAAACAATGTGTTTTTTGGTTCTCCACACTCGTTCGTTACCCTCACCAGCTGTCACGGCAACCGCACGGGACGAAGTGTTAAAAAAGGTTTGTAACTCATACATTAGAGGCGCTATTCCCGGGCCCAAAAGATAAACTGATGAGTGTGTTTTCCATGCAATAACAAGGCCTCATGCAATGCTTCTCACAGCCTCTACCCTGCTGCCCTCGACTTGCCTGGCATCAGACCTCCCTTGTTCAAAGATGCCTGGATTGGTCTCGATCCATATACCACATATACATGCCAGTTCTAGTAGCTAACCAAGTGATGACGAAGGGTCATAACGTTTGATACTAGGTATGATGAGCCACTTGTGGTGGACGGTTCATTTTTGCCATGGTTCCAGTTGTTAAATCAGAAAACACATGCACATACGATGCATGTCACGAGTAACGGGTGCGAGATTCTCGAAAATTACATAGATAACCTAAGCTAGTATTATAAACCTTTGGAACTACTAATGCAGATGTCCCACGCACCAGAAAACCAACTAAAACATAACCTGACATATCGAATACATACAAAAGTCCTGTCTAATCCAGAAATAGGTTTTCAGAGGCGTTACATCAAACAGCTGCAGGGCGTGTTGTCGTTATAGTCAGCAAGATATCCCCAACAAATCTCTGCTGTGAGATATAAAACGTCCCACGCGCAGGAAATCCACCTTAGTATAGCTTACCAAACATTGATAAATACTTACAAATCACCAGACACAGGATCCTGTCTGTTCCTAACAGACGCTACAAGTACATTATGAACGATGTACGTTAAGCACTGGGCTAGACGTTCCCATCACTGCTCGTATACTATATATACACACATTCTCTCTACCCGCGACCTACTCTTTCCGCGTGGCTTATTTGAAGAAGCCCTGGTGTTAGAAAAACCCTGAATGGTTGACTAACCCATTCATTCTCACAGCGGCCATGCAAAAGGGGTGTCAATTTTGGTGATATCTCCCCATTGAAAGCATCTTTTGGGAAATATCTGAAGGATTTTGTAATTCATGATCAAACCGACAACTCTCCTCCATTTTATCTTCAATTTGTACTTAATACCTAAGTTATTTTCAAATTTGATCATAGCATCCAGACGACAATTTCAAGGTAGGTCATCAGCATGAATGGGTTAACAATGCGTAAGTGAATGCGCAAGTAAACGAGCAGCCCTAGCTTCTGTCTATACTCCATTTGTACTGACAACAAACTAAGTAAACACAGTGCGATGTTGCCCAATGTGTAATGGCTTGCGAAAGGGGATTAAGAAAATGCGTGCAGAAAATAATAGGTACAGATGCTACTCGCTTAGGATACTCGCCGAAGCATTCTTTTCAATGAAACAAGGTTGTCTTATCGTTATTACCTTTTGGAAAAGGTGAGCTAATTGAAAGACACACACACAAACATACATGCATACGTACGTACGTACGTACATACATACATGTGTGTGTATATATATATATATCACCACAAACGCACGCACGCACACACACACTGCAAATCATCATTAATAGCTTTAATCTCAGAGATATTTTGGAAGCAATATTAGCGAACCGGATCGATGCATCGGAGATTCAGGTCAAAAAGGCGGCGTGCTGCATACAGTATCACATGATACCTGATGACACGTATCGCTTGGTATCAGTCAGAAGAGAGTGCTTCGGGTATTTGTGTGATTTCTAGTTCTAGGTTATCTTCACATTAGGAGTTAAGATCACATTTCGACCAGGAAACACCAATAGCAACTCCCCTCATCTTTCCTACGAATATGAGAAAGTTGCCAGTGACTTAAGAGTAAGTGGTAGTTTTCGCTGGTTTCTCCGGTTTCCTCCGCCACTTACAATTGGCTAGTCGCGACTTCGACTCAATGTGGCAGAAAAGGTGAATCCTACGAATTATTATTTAATGAATACCTGTCATACTAAGCCATTAGAACCGAAGCATGGGCACTAAACAGACAGAAGACAAGCAACAAGGTATCTGTAAACTCTAATCGTGTTTCCACCTTGAAACAGCTACTTAATAAAGTGACTAACGATCTATAAATGTCGAACCCAACACCGTCCCCTTCGCCCAGGACTTGTTATACGAGAGCAACTCCTTGAGCGCTGACAGATAGCTCTAACATTACACAAGCCCTGTCGGTGATAACGCCAGTATTGGCCCCCAACAGAAAGCCAGTTAGTGACCCGCTGAACAACATGGAGTGGGAGGGGGAACCTACTGGAAGGCGCCACTTATATCTCCTGGCTGATGCCAGAAAAGGAACATAAGTGGAATTTGTTTCTCACTGCCTAGCTGCCTGTGAAATGCTTCTTCAATACTCCTATCTACCACATCTAATATATGTATGATGCACCAGTTCTCAAAACGTTTATCTATTTGCATTTTAGATATTTTCTTTTGACATTATTGTCATATTCAAACCTTTTATTATTTTTTTCTAATCATTCAAGTCCTGCAATTGTACGAAAATGAATAATGAAATAAATATACCATTCATTTTCGTCGGGTCCTAACTCTGCACTTAAGGTGTCAGTAACTGGCTAGACTACTAGAGCTGTTTTGACCTGTCCTCCCTGGTTGGCCTTGAAATACGTGTTGCCAGGTAGCACAGTGTACATCGCTGTAGAAGTAGACAATAAGTGGTGGAATTAATGTTCAGCTATTGAAGCGAAAACTTACAGAGATAAAGGGCTGAACACGTCTGCCGCATGTTTGAGCTACATAAGATATATACATAGATACTGTGACGGAATGACCCCAGGGCTAAGAAACAGGTCATGTTCCGTCACTTCTATTATTGTAAGCTGGGTCTCCGCCTTCGCAGAGCCTAGCATTTAGACGTGCTACAAAGTATCTAGTTATTTCGAGTGCTCTGTGACGTAGCGCTCGTGCGGCCTCAACGATTGATGTACCGCGCGTGCGATTGGAAGGAAGGGCGGGAAACTAGGTTAGATTCGAATCACGTCAGTCTTAGATTAGAGTTAGAGTAGAGTAGAAGTAGAGTTAACGACAGAGGTGTTTACAGACGGATTAAGGTGCTTGAGAGCTGGATTTAGACTACCCAGAGAGTAACGATTACAAGGTCAAGTAGCCAGAAAGAGACTGAAGCTGTTCACGGATTATATTGTGTATATAGAGAAGATTATGATGACAGCATAGAGAGGAACTGTAGCTGAGCAGAGTGTGTATTTACATCCGGATTTACCAGACATTGAGACCAGAGATTAGAGAGATCAAAAACTTTTTGTGGACTTGTGATGTCGAGATGGTCATTTACATAGAGTGGACTTATTGTGTTGATGCTGCTGTATAGAGAACGAGTGCGGTGGTATGTATATTGTACTGTGATGATTAAACTGTATTGTTGATTTATACTTGCTCGTCCCGTCTTCTCTTCAACACCACATCCATCCCCAACCTTTGCTAAGCGTTATTGTAAGAGTCAGAAAACCCAACTGAGCTTTATTTCATTTCAAGAGAGAACTAAGAAACCTTTTATTTAAGTAAGGTGATTCTGTTTGTTAGTCGGATCATCCCTTCGGCCAGGGATCCATTCCGCTACATATAGCACACTCTTCTTTGGTGACAGCGGTGGGATAGTGTTTAACACTATCGGCGAAATTCTCGAAACTTTTTGTCGGAACGAACTCACAGTTGGTAGTAATAATCAGTGGGGATGGAAGGTGAAGCGGAACGAAAGCAAATTGTCGAGGTGGTGGAGGAACAGGCGGACGGTGCGTTGCGGCTCGAGGGGGTAGACATCACGCAGCCGTGGCTGGCGGCGCAGTCACTGGCGATGGCGGCGGCCAACAGATCGGGATCGGAGTTTGGGCGAGAACATTCACCAAAAGTGGCATTGAGTCCACCTCAAGACACAGAATTATCGTCCAAACCACGCATAAAGCGAACCTTTCTTACGCCTGAGCGAACCGATTCCTTACGCATTGAGCGAACCTTTCTTACGCCTGAGCGAACCGTTAAAACATTCAGAGAACAGATCTCGGGTGCCCGTTTGGACGATTTTATGTCAGCAGATCGTTCATTTGATGCAACCCGAGAGACAGAGTGGCCGTCCGAGCGACCGGTAGCTGAGAGACACGCGGTTCTTCAGAGAGAGAGCAAGGTAGAGGCGGGAGATTCGTCGTCAGATGCAGAGTCGGTGGCGCCAGATCGACCGTGCCGTGACGTCACAGGGGAGCGGGTGACCTCCAGAGCCGAGCAGAGGACAGAAGCTGATTGCGGTACACGAGCACCACCAGGCCATCCCTCGGCGAGTAGAAGAGGAGCGGTCAACGCCTCGTTGGACACTACGGTGCCCATGATGGAAGTGCCGTTAGCCAGTAGCAGCTCCGGGGTGATTGACTTTCCCAGGAAGGGAATTGTGGGGGCAGGGCGGACGACAGCCCCGGCCCGAGGTACAGAGTCACCGCGAGAGAGGGAGCCGATTGGTATGGAACAGGTGATAGCAGACATGGCAGCCCTGATGGGAGGAACGTTGAAGACGATAGCGGAGACGCAGCGGGCCATGGCAGCACGGGCAGAGGGAACGGGCGAGCCCCAACGGCCGAAGACATCCGAGCACTGGCGAAACGCCCGAGTGGACCGCTTTGACGGGGTGAGCGAGGCATGGGTGGATTATCGTATGCACTTCGAGGCGACAGCGAAGCTCAACAAGTGGAGCGACAGCGAGAAAAGCCTGTGCCTTATCGCGGCTATGAAGGGAGGAGCCCAGCGGGTGGTGCAGCACCTGTCCGACGCCGAGAGATCCTCGTACCGAAACATCGTCAGGGTTCTTGACCAGCGCTACGCATCGGATGACCAGGCCGAGAAACACGCCATGGAGTTAGCACAGCGTCGCCAGAAGCCAGAAGAGAGTCTGCAGGAGTTGGGTGACGTGTGTAGACGGCTGTTCACCCTGGCCTACCCCGACGCAGAAGGGAAGTTGAAGGATCGTCTCATGAAGAAGGCGTTCATCGAGATGATTGCGGACGAGAAGATACAGCGTTTGACCGCCAGAGGGGATGCCCAGACCTTGGAGGAAGCCGTGCACCTAGCCATCAAGTACGAGGGCACCGAAAGCGGGCGTGGCGCGAAAGAACTGAAGGGAAAACCCCTGCTGACCACGGTAGCACGACAGGTGGGGACAGTGACACCCACTGCGGATAACACCATCCAAGCGAAATTAGAGGCCTTGGAAGAACTCGTCCTGAAGTTGCAGCCCAGAAGATGGGAGGGTGCTGGAGGACAACAGAGGCCGTTCCTGTGCTATAGCTGCCGACAGCCAGGTCACATGGCGAGAGACTGTCCCAACAAGACCGGTTCGGGAAACGGACCGAGTGCCGCCCCCGGGGCAGGAGGGCCGGCACAGGAGGAGTAGAACAGACGCCCAAGAAAATACACTTCGACGGGGAAGATGAGGGGAGCCCCTACATGATTGGGAAGATAGGAGGAAAAGAGTACGAATGCTTGTTGGATACCGGCGCCACGAAGTCGATTATCTCGCCCGAGGTCTACCTGAACCACCCGAATAGAAACGACCTAGCCCTGAGAGAGTGCAGAGAGAGGCTAGTCTCCATCGACAAATCACCAGTGACAGTTCGGGGAGAAGTGGAACTAGAAGTGGATTTGTGTGGAACGATATTGGTAGGACACTTCATGATCGCCGAGATAGCCGATGACGTCGTGTTAGGTATAGGACTACAGAGAGCGGGCGGAATCATGGTGAACCATCATACTCAACAAGTCGAGTTCGAGGGAGGAAAAACAGTCCCCTACATCAGCCAGAGAATATCAGGGCTGTCGAAGTGTTGCAAGGTGCTGGCGGACAGAACAGTGGTGATACCCCCCCGAAAGGAAATCCTGACCACGGGGTATATCTGCGGCCGCACGAAAGAATTGGAGAAAGTAAGAGGATCAGGATTGGTGGAACCTAGTTAGAAGGGGAAGATGGGACAGAGGGGCGTCATGGTGGGGAAGGCACTGGTGGATGTGGGCAAAGATTATATACCCATCCGACTCCTCAATACCACCAGCGAACCTATCACGATCTACAAGGGCACGCCAGCAGGAGTAGTGACCCCGGTGGCCGGAGAGCCACCCGTCCCCGTGGAAACCAAGAAAGAACCAGAGCAGAAAAGATGTACAGAAAAGATGCCCGACTTCCTGCGGCCATTGTGTAAAGATGGAAGTGAAAACCTGTCGTCGGAAGGGAAGAAGAAACTGGCGGAGCTGCTGACCAAACACCAGAGTGCTTTTGCTAGTGGGCCAGACGACCTGGGGCGGACACATTTGGTCCAGCACGAGATCAGGACACCCCCAGACCTGCGACCATTGCGACAGCCGGCCAGAAGGTTCCCGTTTTGGAAACAAACAGAAGCCAAGGAAATAGTGGACGACCTGCTGAAGAGGGACCTGATAGAGCCGTCGGCGAGCCCGTGGGCGGCACCAGTGGTGATGGTGAAAAAGAAAGACAACACGACCCGTCTGTGCATAGACTACCGACGTCTGAACAGCCACACCATCCAGGACGCCTACCCCTTACCCAGAATCGATGATTCACTAGATGCCTTGGGAGGAAGCAAGTGGTTTTGTACCCTTGACCTGGCCAGCGGCTACTGGCAGGTGGGAATGTCCAAGAGTGCACAAGAGAAGTCCGCGTTTATCACCAGTGGGGGGTTGTATTCCTGGAAGGTCATGCCCTTTGGCTTGAGTACAGCACCCGGTACTTTCGAGCGGCTGATGGAAACAGTGCTGTCGGGACTACAGTGGGAAACCTGCCTCATCTACCTGGATGACGTCATCATCTTCGGGAAAACAGAGCAGCAGACCCTGTTCCGCCTGGATGCGATCCTGAGCAGAATAGGACAGGGGGGAATGAAGCTCAAGCCCAGCAAGTGTCGCTTATTCCAGAAGAGAGTACATTACCTGGGGCACGTGGTGACGGAGGAGGGAGTCATGACGGACCCTGAGAAGATCGAGACCGTGAGGGAGTGGCCAGTGCCCACCACGCAGACAGAGGTACGCAGCTTCCTGGGGACTGCATCGTACTACAGGAGGTTTGTGCAGAATTTCGGGACAATTGCCCGTCCCCTGCATAGGCTGACGGAGAAGAACAGACCCTTCTTGTGGACTACCGAATGCCAGGTCGCCTTCGAGACACTGCGGAAGAAATTGGTGGAGGCCCCCATCCTAGCTTACCCTAGCAGTGAGGAAGACTTCATCTTAGATACCGACGCCAGTGCCACAGGAATCGGGGCGGTATTGTCGCGAGTGCAAGACGGCGTAGAGAGACCCATAGCATATGCAAGTCGGGGGCTGAGCAAGTCGGAGAGGAACTACAGCGTGACCAAGAGAGAGCTGTTAGCGGTGGTTTTCTACTGCAAGTACTTCCGGCACTACCTGATAGGAAGAAAGTTCAAGCTACGCACAGATCACGCCGCCTTGAGGTGGTTGCAAACCTTCAAGGACGCCACGGGAATGTGGGCCAGGTGGCAGAATACCCTAGCAGAGTTCAACAAGGAAATTGTGCACAGAGCTGGCAGGAGTCACGGTAACGCCGACGGCTTGAGCAGACGACCAAACGAACAACCAGAGAGGGGGAGAAGCTCCGACAGTGGTGACCCCGAAATCAAGAGTACAGAGAGTGAATCGCCTGAAGAGGTGGAAGAGAACATCACCTGCCTTCGTCCAGAGGAAAACCACAGGGTGGCAGCGGTCACTATACAGCCGCTGTGGACGAATGCTGAGTGGAGAGAATTACAGAAAGAAGACCCCGACATCGCGCCAATCTGGACTAGGCTGGCCAGGGGGGAAGAGAGACCCAGATGGAATGAGATATCCGAACACAGCTTGGCCACCAAGTCCTACTGGGGAGAATGGCAACGCCTGAAGATGAGAGAAGGTGTCATCTACAGAAAGTGGGAGAGTTCCGACGGAGCGAAAGTTCACACTCAAGTGCTGGTTCCAAGGAGCAAGCGGAAAGAGTTCCTACAGCAAGCCCACGGTGAGAGGTGGACAGCTCATCTGGGAGTGAAGCGAACAGTGGCACGTCTACATGAGAAGTACTTCTGGTATGACATGCGAGCTGACGTCAGGAGTTGGCTGGCCCAGTGCGGGGTCTGCGTCAGAGCCAAGGGACCGGGAGGCAGGACCAGGAAGAATCCTATGACCATTGTGAGATCGGGGACGCCCTTTGAGAGAATCGCCATAGACATGTATGGACCGCTGCCTGAGACAGCCAGAGGGAACTCGAAGATCCTAGTCATCACTTGTTATTTTACCAAGTGGGTAGAAGCCTATGCCTTGCCGGACGAGACAGCCGAGACGGTAGAGAAAGACAAGACACTGAAGTTCGAGCTACGAAATACGCATGTATATGCTGTGCCGGCTGGTAGCAGGGGAAATGGCAAGACTAGCCAGCAACAAGGATAACTCCTACAACCCTGGATCATGCTGACATCAACTCAAAAGCTAATGCACCGTGAGGACTGAAGAATATTCGTCTAGCTGGAGGAGGAGTCATTCCGAAGAGTGAGAAGGACGCCAAGTAAATTACCAAATCCGAAATTGTGCACACACCCCCTAGATGTCTTTTGGCTCAAGAATGGTGATTTCGACCACTTGGGGAAGTGACCAGCCGCCTGAGTACCAGCAGGAAGAGACGATGGAGAGAAAATGTCCGACAGAAAGTCCTTATGATGACACCTGGGGAGAAATGGTTGCCATGGAAACGAGAAAGGAAGGCATCCGGAAGAAAAATCCCAGAACAATCAGGAGATTGTAGCGTAAAAGAAGAGGGGGAGTAGGGTGACGGCATCATCCAGACCACCAAGAATAGTAAAGACAAAAGAAATTTTTGAAGTATGAAAACTGAAGAGAAGAAGATTCGCTCTGGCGTTGGGAAGTCGCTGGAGAAGAGAAGAAGATTCGCTCTGGCGTTAGGAAGTCGCTGGAGAAGAGAAGAAGATTCGCTCTGGCGTTAAGAAGTCGCTGGAGAAGAGAAGAAGAATCGCTCTGGCGTAGGAAATCGCTGGAGAAGAGAAGAAGATTCGCTCTGGCGTTAGAAAGTTGCTAGAGAAGAGAAGAAGATTCGCTCTGGCGTTAGAAAGTTGCTAGAGAAGAGAAGAAGATTCGCTCTGGCGTTAGAAAGTTGCTGGAGAGAAGACATAGAGACGCTCTGGCGTGAGAGGCTGCTGGAGAATAGAGACTGTGGAGAGCGGCGAACTGTGCCTGTTGCTGCGTCGAGTGTTGACGGGTCGAGTGAGAAGTCCCATCTGGAGACCAAGGGGTTTCCCCGCACGTGAGAGGGAGTCCCCGCATGACGTCACGGCAGTGGCTGAGTTTGACCTAGTTGGCGAAGCGAGGAATTTGCCGTGGGCGAAAGTACAGAAATAATCTCCGCGCTGCGAAATAGAAACCAACCGAGCTGATGGCAAGCAGTCAAGCAGTAACTGAATAGAATGCGGGAACGTGGAGGCTGGAGAACGAGGAGACTTGGGATATTTCGGCGGTGATGGTGGAGGATGGCGGCGGCGAAAGAGTCCGAAAAACAACAAGTGTCGCAGAGGTCACCTGAGAACCAATCAGATGTCTCCAAGGGGTGCCACACCCCCGGAACCGCATCACCAGATTGACCCAGTTAGCGGAAAGACGCCATTCTTCATCTCACGCCTGAGCGAACCAAACAGATCACGAATTAATCGCCGCTAATCCCATTGTCAACAAGTCATCCGATACAAAAGAAAGCAACATGAGCATGCAGCCGACACACTCGCTTCGAGAAGAGGGATACTGCGGCATCTGCAAGAGGAATTTTCGGGATATGGGCCGACACAACCTAGACTTGCACGATGGAAGGGGAATACACGCGTGGAGGTGCCTGAGTTACAAGGGAACGGGACATGGCGGACGGTGCACCTACGTAGACTGCAACTTTACCGAGATGAAGATGCACTACATGAAACATCATGCCGAAGAACTCGAGTACATACAAGTCAAGTGGAAGAAGGGGTATTATGCAGTCGAAGACGGACACATCGTGCCTGGGGCTCCATTCTACCCATCGGAGCACCCGTTTAGCGCCGTCGACGACCCGGATTTCCCTGCCCGACGTCTTGAGATCGACGAGGAGAGATACCAGCAAACAGAGAGGGGAGCGACGCCGTTCGATCCGATGGTGCGGCCTACTTCGGCGAGTGCGATGTATCGCATGGAGGCGAGAAGATGGGAAGGCGAGACTCCACCACCAAGGAAGCGAACGAGGACACCTTCACCACCTCGCACCCGCAGAAACTCCCGAGAAGAAAGCAGGCGAGATACCGACAGGCGCAGCTATGGGGGAGGCGATAACTGGCACCAAGGTAGCGAGCCCGGAGCAGCGGGAGGCTACCCTCGAGACGACCATCCCCGTGGAGTGCAACCGGCTCAAGTGCGGTATGAAGCTAATGCAGACAGGGCGAGAAAGGCCGAGGCAGAGCGGGACGCGCTGGCCCAGCGAATCCAGAGCGTCGAAGAAGAACTTTTACAGTCCATGCAAGATGTGGAGGACCTCTGGAGGGAAAAGTACAGTGCCCTCGAAGAAAGCCACAAGGTATCGCTGAAGACGAAAGCCGAGATGGAGCAGAAGATCGACCTGATGACGCTACACGAGACCGAGTTAGAGCGGCAGTACAGAGAGCTGAGCGACAGGTGCCGAGCCCAGAAAGACTCGCTCACCCTGGCCCACCAGTGCGAGCAGAGGGCCGTGGCGGGTCGACGAGACGATGGGCGAACCATCCAGCAGCTACGCCGGAAAGTGACCAGCATCCGACAGGAAATGGCAGAGTGGGCTGGCGCCGAGACAGCGAAGGCAACAGAGAACTACAAGAGAAAGAAAGAGATCACCGAAAAGATGCTGGCCGAAACCCTGCTCAACATGGAAGAAGCTGAAGAAGCCAAGAGACAGCTTGACGTTCGAATGAAGGCAGCAGAACAAGACGTAGAACAAGGCGGCTGAGAATGAAATCCGACTTGTCCAGGAGCAGTCAGCCGGAAAGCAGGAAGAAATAGACGCCCTGACGACAAGCCTGGAAGACCTAAGACTACAGTGGGACGAACTGAGCGGAGGCCGAACTTCGAGACCGCGAACGATGGTGGGGAGTGAAACGACCATGGCCCGATTCCCACCAGTAGAAGACAGAGAAACAGACCAGGTCGAAGTGAGGCGAACCCTGGCGGTAGCCTACGACATCAGAGCAGTCCAGCGGGGACAGGTTGTCGAGCAGTCTCGTCGTCTCACCTTCGATGCCAACGTGCTGAGCCCCATCATGAGAACCAGCCCTGATGAACTGATGACATACCTGGAGAAATTCACCAGGGCGCGCATCGATGAAATCCGAATGGACCTCGAGAGGAAGGCCTTTGATCGGGGGGTGTTGGAGGGGATGCGACGACAGCAGATGGCAGACCGGGATGCGGCTGACGGGATCATCCTTATCTCCGATTCGGACCCCTTCTCCGACTCGGAACCCATGCCCGACTCGGATGCTTAAGTGAAGAAACTTGGGGCAAGAAAGAACAGACAACCTCGATCTCACGCATTAAGCGAACCAATTTATCTCACGCCTGAGCGAACCATTTTTTATTTATTTATTTATTTTTTATTGTGATCATCGTGAGACGTCTACTTCTACTTTCTGGCGCTGGAGTACCCAGCAGCAGCGGTCGAACCTTCGACCTGCCTGCTATTCCTAATACAACCTATTTCCGTCCATCATCTGTGGCGCTGGATTACCCAGTCACGATGATTTGTGTCTCTTCCATGGATAATTACCCGAAGTGCCAACTTACTACGTCCATCGTCTGTGGCGACGGATTAACAAGTCACGACGATTTTTGTGCCTAATTATTGGATTATTATTGACTACTCTACGAACTACCGGACCTGTGTACCATCCATGACGTCCCAGGAAGAAATCGGCGACCAAGGAGAAGTTTTAACGAAGTGACACTTGAGAGATTTTGGACTATGCTGGTGTGTCGGAGTCGTTCACATTTTAGTGAACTTAAAATAAGCGAACAATTTTGAGACCTTAGCGACACAACAGCTGGTAGCCGTAACGTGAGTAAACCACTGTATTGCATGATTTCGATTGTTTTTATCTTGCCATGTTTTATCAATGTTTTTATTGTTCTTAGAGTTAACTCAGAGTGCTATTTTTTCTAGTCAAAGATTTTATATAAGTCGAGTATTTTAAGGATTAACGTTTAACGTTTTAGGTATAAGAGGTGCGTTATTTTAATTAGTAGTTATAGTAGTTCTTTTTAAGTATTCCGCTCCAGTGCAGAGTTCGTGTTTATGTAGATTTTCGAGAGTTAAGAGTATTTCGCTGAGCGATATTGAAAGTAAACAAAGTGAGCGATAATTGGGAGAGTTGGACCGGAAGTTCAGGACTTGTCCACTCTCGGGAATTGTGTACATTAGAAGTTAGTATTCCTATACTGTGTTTAGTGACCTGTGTGTCACTGGGTTAGTCTGTTCATAACAGACGAGTTTAGAACTTGTTCGAGAGAATTGTTTGTTTAACGTTCGAGTTACGTTTAGAGTTCCCTTTTTGGAAATTTGTGAAATTTAAGAATCGAGGACGATTCAGAGCAAGTCGGGGGCTGTGTGACGGAATGACCCCAGGGCTAAGAAACAGGTCATGTTCCGTCACTTCTATTATTGTAAGCTGGGTCTCCGCCTTCGCAGAGCCTAGCATTTAGACGTGCTACAAAGTATCTAGTTATTTCGAGTGCTCTGTGACGTAGCGCTCGTGCGGCCTCAACGATTGATGTACCGCACGTGCGATTGGAAGGAAGGGCGGGAAACTAGGTTAGATTCGAATCACGTCAGTCTTAGATTAGAGTTAGAGTAGAGTAGAAGTAGAGTTAACGACAGAGGTGTTTACAGACGGATTAAGGTGCTTGAGAGCTGGATTTAGACTACCCAGAGAGTAACGATTACAAGGTCAAGTAGCCAGAAAGAGACTGAAGCTGTTCACGGATTATATTGTGTATATAGAGAAGATTATGATGACAGCATAGAGAGGAACTGTAGCTGAGCAGAGTGTGTATTTACATCCGGATTTACCAGACATTGAGACCAGAGATTAGAGAGATCAAAAACTTTTTGTGGACTTGTGATGTCGAGATGGTCATTTACATAGAGTGGACTTATTGTGTTGATGCTGCTGTATAGAGAACGAGTGCGGTGGTATGTATATTGTACTGTGATGATTAAACTGTATTGTTGATTTATACTTGCTCGTCCCGTCTTCTCTTCAACACCACATCCATCCCCAACCTTCGCTAAGCGTTATTGTAAGAGTCAGAAAACCCAACTGAGCTTTATTTCATTTCAAGAGAGAACTAAGAAACCTTTTATTTAAGTAAGGTGATTCTGTTTGTTAGTCGGATCATCCCTTCGGCCAGGGATCCATTCCGCTACAATACTTACTGAAGAACAAATGTGTGCTTTCTGTCCTTAACTAATTAAACAATTCTAGAGATATTTGTGAAAATGTATTACTTTAGAAGAAAACAAAACGACTGATTTACTGGATATCATAGCCATATCTCAAGTAGGATATGCTATACACGGAGTCACTGACTTATATATACTAGTATATATATATATATATATATATATATATATATATATATATATATATATATAAATATATATATATATATATAAAATTATATATATATATATATATATATATATATATATATATATATATATATATATATATATATATAATTATATATATATATATATATATATATATATATATATATAAATATATATATATATATATATATATATATATATATATATATATATATATATATATATATATATATATATATATATATATATATATATAACTGCCGATGACTGCCACATTCGCTGGTATAGCTATATCAAAACAACATTTTGAAATAATGACGTATCGGAACCGGAAATGAGGTCAGACACATTTCCGGTTCCGGTCCATGCGTCTTAAAGTAAGTCGCAGCCAGCACATTTCTGAAAAGAAAAAAAACTGAAACTGTCGTGGATTGGTTAATCTGACTGTGACTCGTAAGTGACTAGTCTTCTCACACCTGGAAAAAGGTTTGCATATTTCACCAATCAGTTCCATGACAACATCATCTGTTTTCATTTGCCGCAAATATGAAACTGTGGAGCCGAACTACAAACATTTCCACTTTGCCCTGAAGATAGTTGGTTATCTTTAACCGTTTACATCAAAAGAGCAGACGAACTATTTCAACGACACTGACATTACACAGGGAGCAGCTGAGGATACATTTGGATATCCTTCCCCTCCACCCCCCTCCCATGAAAAGTCTTTCCACCAAATACGTTCGAATATTTCTATCCGAAATGGCTAACATGTTAACACACCAACCCCGCAATTGCAAAGGCTGGATCTGCCAGTACTAGGAAAGGTCCATTGGCTTACCCCAAAAAGAGCTGATGGTCTTTTCCCGCCAAACATGAAATGGGCAGACGATCGACGAACGACGCTGAGCCGGCAACTCCCCAGAAAGATAACCAGTGCTGAAGTTATACCTCTCAGATAATCATGGGCATCATTTTTACATTACTCATCCCTGATGAGTCGCGTTTGGTTCCCGGCAACGCTTAGACTTCTAGAACAAGATATTAACATACTTCCTTCAACTGAAGCGGCATTACTAATTGTACCATGTATATTTAGCCAGGGTAGGGATTGACAACGTGAATAATGCGCATTACAGTGATGTGTACTCGTTGAACCTACGGGTTGAAGTTAATGGCCACCGCTTCAGCAAGGGCTTTCATCAAGATTGTCTGAGAGGGAAGGAAGGAAGGATTGTTTTACTTCGCTTTCAACAGCGTACGTCCTATCTCGACGAGGGGGAACTTGGGACTAGGAAGAAATTTCCTACTCTCTTCGAATAGTTCCAAGGGGTCTTCCAGTTGCTGAAGCACGATAGGCATCCCTCGACAACGCCGCACATGTATATAGCAACCATGCATGCCAACCCTTTTAATGGAGAACACGAAGACCCTCGAACCTGCGACCTCACGCCCGGGAGCCGGGCATCGTAATCACCAGGCCACGGCTGATCCCCTGCTGAGGGGCAACATGTATATGGCGACTACCTTTCTTTTGACAAGCCCGTCGGTCCACATATGAAATAAACGTTGCCACCTGGAAATGAGGTCCATCTCTGTCAATCTACTACCTTTGTATATCCCTGTAGTGGTCCATCATAGCTGGACGCAAATGTTCATGCAGCGCGTAGCGCCCCCACAAAGTGAAACGGCGGCAAATGTAACTAATTGAACCCCAGGATAGCAAGTTCATAACACAAGGAAAATTGGATTGCGAAACTGGCGATGCCATAAAGTTAACGACATGTAAAGGCGTATTGATATAGTTATTATTGTTTATTTATTTGAAAAGGCATTAGATTAAAAGATCAAATACAATTTTTCAGCTATTTTGGCGCTCCTTATTGGGTTCTAACGACATTCGGGTGATGGCGAGCCGTCTGGCAGTAGTTAGACAACAGGCGCCATATTTGATTTGGTTATTTACCAAAGGTGACGAAGGTAGGTCATAATCAGTTTCGGGCCGTATGTAAATGTGTGGGGTCATTGATAAAAGTGGCTTAGTGGTACATGTACCTAACAAAGATCTACTACGGTTGTCAGTCACGTAAATGACAAGAATGACTCGGAATACTAGGAGCGATCCCAAATAGAGCTATTACGGGATTTCATCAATGTGGTTCTCTTTTCACTCCGTCTCACACTATAGAGGGAATAGCCTGGTTGATAGCCATCTCGACTCCCGATCCTAGGGTCGCGGGTTCGATTCCATCTCTCGATCGTGCAATTTTTTTTCCACCCGCCAAGTGCTTCGTGTGGTACTTAGAAATATTTCATACTCAAAATAACGGTGGCTTTATTTCTATTATTTTTTTTACTTAACTTTGCTAAAATGAATTGTTGGGCAAAACCGTTGATCCCAGAAAAGACGTCTGCCTGAATTGCCGTTCGCTATAAGGGCCGATGACTTTATGTTGGGCTTAGACTAAAAACAATCTTTTATCTTTGATTTATTATAATAAACATTTCCACAGTTGTGAAGTTAGGAATTTCTTCGAGAAAATATATAGTTTAATGGATGCAAGTAATGCCTAGCCTTCATATAAAAATTGAGATCTGTGAAGTTTAATGGGTGTAAGTATTAATTTATATCTGTTGATGAAGGACACTTGCATGCACACTTGCTGCACATGACTTTACCTTAGATCACCAAACACAAGTGGATTCGAAACCAGCCGGTCAACATGAACATGCAAGCCTCAACTAATGTCAACTAATAGCCGCTAATAGGCCAGAAATTGGTGCTTTGGGCACCCCCAGCTGGTGGTGGAGATAAGGTGTCTCAGTAATGTAATCGATGCGAGAGCCCTGATTGGTCCTTGTTCCCACGTGAGCCCGCGCTGATGGCTTATGTGGTACTCCTGACATGAGTCCAGCACTTAACTATAAGGCATTACTTTATGCAACTCCCACCCATCTACCTTCTATCTGCCCTTTCACACGTCCCCACGTGATCATCAGTGCCCTATCCATGCACCTTCCACCTGTACTTTGGGCTTGGATCCGTGCGCCCGCCACTCACTTTTTGGGCGCACGGATCCTTACTACACTGCCACTTTCTATTCCTCCTGCGGCCTTTAGCGCCTTGCCGCAACACTTGCCTTCCCCCTTCTCTGTAAATATACTGTCCTCCCAGTACCTCTTTCAACGGGGCCCTATCTGGGTTGATTGTGCTTATACTTGGCAAAGCCTAAAATACCTATTTTATAGGTTACGCCGTGCAGGTACCTAAATACATGTATTGTGATCATTAAAATTGAGATCTTACCAGAAGACTCCGAAGATTGATGCGCAGTGTTGTAATCCGTAAGTGCGATTTGTCAGGAAGCTATATAACTGGTATAAACATTTGCAAATTTCGTAGCCGCGATAGTATCGCAAGAGAGAAAGTTTTTTGCTCTCCCATAATAAAATTGCCGAGGTAGTTTTGACATGGCCTGACGTTCAGTGTGTAACAGGTGTAAGCAGGTGTCTGTTATGACCAATAAACGTGCTGTCAACGGCACTTGTACTCAAATCCTCACACGTGCCCTAATGCAAAGAACATGCCAGCGAAGTCCTCTTGAATGTGCCGTCTGGGTGTATAGCACAAAAAAAATAACTCGAAAGTACAAAAGAAAGAACTCGTAACATGTTTCGAGGAGAGTTGTAAGGTGAAATATGAATATTCGCATCCCTTTGAACAAGTATTTTCAACAAGCTGCTTTTATTTGAGAGATATTATCAAAATAGTCCGGATCTGCCGGCAAGAAAACGTCAAGGGAACAATTTAAGATCAAATAGACCAGAAATAACTAAATAGCTAATCACAGGATTTAGTATATACTGAAAGGAGACATGTTTTTTAGAAACCACCCCACGAGTCATTAAATCTCCGCGAACTAATTCCAAAGTGGCTTCCACTTTCAAAAAAGCACAGGAGTACATATAGTAGCTTGTGATTCCTTGAATTAAGATATGGTTGCTCATCTAAGGTGATTCGAAATAACAGAGCGATCCTGTAATTCAAGACTGTCGGTTTCCCGGGCGGAGGTCTTTTTTCTACTGTCTGCCTCTCATTTTCTCATCAACCCTTGTTTTGTCTACCTCGTGCCACAGAACACCCGGTCTAGCAGCGGTATAATTATGACCAAGGGCTATAATACTATTTCTGTACAGCGCCCACGGTGAGTATTTCCTACACGTTTTATCGTGTTCGCTGAGCACGAACGCTCCCCCGCATCTGTTTCTGAAGAGAGCTATTTATAGCAGATATGAGCATCGGTTTTGGCACTGTCTGTGTTATCTGATATCCCCCAGCATTGCCCGCGTACAGCAGCACTAGGTATAGGAGGAGCATCATACAGAGAACATCATGATAAGACCAAAACACTATCGGTATCGCATTTCTCGTCACCTCCTCGGACAGTCGTATATCCTAAGGACTGAGTATCTCATCTTAACCAACGTTTTGATATTACTGGATAATTTTAAGAAAAGATCACTATAACAACATAGCACTCCCATCTTTCATATCCCAGTTATCCGCACTTCCACACGATGTTGGATTTTATCACCTGCTCTGCGGTAGTTCTCTATGCTGATTGGTCAATCGGTGTTAGACCTGGAGCCGTTCACACTTTGTTGATTCAATATCGAAATGCAGAATTCAATATTTCCCCTTGGGCAGCAGTCTCGTTCTGACCGAAGTTATCAAAAAAATTGAGATGTATTTGATATTTTTTCTTAGCATGATAGAGCAGGTTATAACTTCGTTACGCCCTGTGGAAAGTGCAATCCGGCCTGCTATCCGCCCTCAGTCATCCAGATCCCACTCGGCTCCGCCTCGTGAGATCTGGATGACAACAGGCCGGATTGCACTTTCCAACAGGGCGTAACTAATAATATGGGGATATAAAATTTTTTTTTTATTTTAACCCATTTATGCTAGAGTTCCTCTGGAAACTTTCGTCTGTATCTAAAATACTTTTGACTATTCCTGAAGCATTGAAAACGATTTTACAAAATACTTGTAAGAGAGTTGTTGATAGATCTTGAGCAGTGAGGTTAATCATTACATGTGATGCCATTGGACTCTGGGCAGACTGGGACCACTATGGAAATAAGTTTCTAACATTTAGTGTATATATCCTGTGTCTGGTTAAAATTATGTTGCATAGCAGTTAATGACACTCCAACTAGTCACCTTTATATATGATTTTTTTGTATGCCAAATGCTATGTAATACACATCGTACTAGACCGAATGAAATATAATAAAATAAAATAAAATCAATAGTATTTTAATCAACATTTCACCTTCAATTATGTTTCCACTTATGCTTTTACTTGACAGATTTCTTCAGAATTGTCCAGCTGCTTTTGGCCACTGTGAGCATAAATGGGTTAAACAGCCCTAGCCGACCAGCAGCTCTTTCTACACTAACATCGCGAGGAATGGGACAAAAATACATCAACTTTTTAGTATCTCGTTCATCGATGCCCCATCACACATTGCTCTCTTTCTATGAACGTCACAGCATCTTTCCCCCTATAATGATTTCCCAACTATATCAGGCTATTCAGGGATTATATCCCTTCAGAAAGAGCAGCTCGAGGTATCAAGATGATCTGAAAATGACTTGCAGTAATCTTCGCTATGTTTATGGACCAAAAGTAAATCACGACCACATGGTAGATTTGTTAAGTAATGAAGACGAGAAACGTCTTTTTCATTCAGCCTAATTGCCCTCAACGAGTGTTGTACGTATGCTATTTCCATACCGCACGGCCTGGTCCTCATTGGAGTCATTCTGATGTCTATCACGACACTCGTAAAACGACATGTCAGGGGTAGAAAAAGTGCCCCTTCGCTGAAACAAGTAATCGTTAATGCTTCACAGATAAAAACTGTACCCCATAGTCTATATCTTCACAGCTAAAACGTGCATATCCTCGTCAATATCATGAACGTTAAAAGCGCACTATATGGTTTAGGTGGGGAAGTTCTGGCTGGTGCGCTTTTTACGTACATGGTATACCTTGCCTGTATGCTCCTCATGTCTTGGCTTTCTGCGGAGCTTATTCCCCATAGATGAAAAGTGCCATCTCCAATCTCCATTCAAGTGCACCCCATACCTGTCTAATGATTGATTTCACAGATAGCGTCGCCACTGACTGCTAACACTCACAGTCCGAGTTGGAATTCCACACAAGGCATGTGAGAAAGTTACCAGTGACTAAGGGTATGGCGGTGATTTTTGCAGGCTACTCCGGTTTCCTCCACCAGTTACAACTGGCTAGTCACGACTTGGCCGCAATATGGTAGAAAAAATGACGAAAAACGAAATTCCAAATTCCATGTATAGCGTAGTGCCCTACAGCATCGCCAGTACGTCAGATAAAGATATCCTTGGTGCTTGATAGTACGATTGTGTGAAGAGGGCATTTACACCTTCCCCTTGTTGAACAGAAAGTGAAGGTGGACTGCTTCGCTTGTGCCTCACTGTAAATCGTAGGTATTACCATCCGCATAGTATTGCAGCCCTACTTGATATCTTCAGATAAGAAAGAGTTCATAATCGCTCCTGACTCACAGGTCAAAACTGTACTTCTTCGTTATTACCGTGAACATAAACATTCCATATCTTTGTTTATGACATGAGTAAAACATTTATTTATATGTTTCTGACGAACAGATACAGGTGCACTTCCAAAGTGTGCTTTCAATTCATTCACAAAGATAAGGCCAGGACGTTTCTCGTCCTATGTAAGCACACACGCTCCTTTTTATTTCAAATACGAAGTTACTGAATTAGCAGATTAATTTTGATCTAGCATGACGTTTTAAAGAGAGTTGTTTTGTTTGCTGATAAGTCTTCATCTTTCAAATAAATTAAGCTCTTGCAAGTAACTTATCAAAACACTATTGTGAAGTTCCTTGTCGGTGATATATGGGATACGGAGTGGTTTTCTTTGGGAACTTGTTATGCACCAGGATACAATTTCACGTGCGAATTATCTCAGCGGGTGTTCACAGTATGATGGCAGTGTAGAATCAGAGGCCACTGAAATTATCGATAAAGTCCTCGTTATAAACGCCACGATACCATAGGACTCCCCAGAAAGCTCTAAGTATAGACACTGTGCACTTTTACCCTTACTATAGCACAATATTAGCCCCGCACGTTTACCCTAAGTATGTAGCACAATATTAGCGCTGCCCGTTTACCCTTAGAATAGCACACTATTAGCCCTTTACTTTTACCCTAAGTGAGCTATTCTTGCAATCTTACTGTTCAGATTTGCTGGGACCCGATGTATGTGTCAACCAAGTTGACGATTAGCAGCAAATAATGCCCCACTAATGGGGCACCTACTAGAAAATACTAGTATTTGATCCGTTACGCCCATATCTTCGCTAATGTAACTCTATTTCTCTTAGTTGTAAAATAACTGATATACAGATATTTAGTCAGGCCTCACCCCACACACAGCAATGTGAAATACTGTTTTATTGTCATGTGTTCATTCAAGATATTAGGAATATGGAATTTGAATTTTTCCTGTCAGTGAATAATCAGTGCGCAACACGATATATAGCATAGCTATTGGGATTGACCATGACCCTACACTTAATTTTGATACATTCACATTAAAGACAGATGATAGATGATAAGAGTAGATTCTATAAGAACACCATGACCCTTCTCCTCATATACGCACACTTGGTGCCAGTACTCATAGAGCAACGTCATCAGCTATAGGTCCTTCTCCTAAATTAATCCTTGATATAATCAACATCATTAGTCCAAAAGCATTTCTGCTGAACAGCTCGGGTAGCTAAATTAAGCTAGCTAGTGTAGTGAAGTGACAAAATATTTGTACACCTCCCAGTGTCCCTTAGTCTATCGACGACCGTCGTGTGTGTTTGTAATATCTTGTTAACAACGCCATGAGCGTTGGCCCACAGTCAGAAGTTTCCTGTTTTAGCATCATTTGCTATCTGAACGCTGTGGCAAGATAAACAACGTTCCTATTGAGGATGTGCGCCAATGTGACATATGTCGGGGACATCTGCCAAGGAATGCACAGAAGAAGCAGCTCATTGCCGTGCATGGCCTTGCATGCTGAACGTAGGGAGCGACGGTATCATGATGGTTATGGACATATCGAAGACGCTGGTAATGATATGATAAGGCGATGATGAGGAGGATGATGTTGATGACAATGGGGAGGAGGAAAAGGAGATTGGCGAGGTCGATTTTGACAGTAAAAGTGACTACTACTACTACTACTACTACTACTACTACTACTACTACTACTACTACTACTACTACCTGGACCTTGGAATTTCGGGGTTTTTCGCCATAATGAGGGTAAATCGGGAGTAGCCAGTTGTGAGTGGTGCAGGAAATCGGAGTACCTGGCGAAAGCCACCGCCTAGCCCCAAGTCACTGACAACTTTACCATTTCTTATTCTTCTTTTTCTACTACTACTACTACTACTACTACTACTACTACTACTACTACTATAAATAATAATAATAATAATAGTAATAATAATAATGATAATAGTGATAATAATAATAATAATAATAATAATAATAATAATAATAATAATAATAATAATGATAATAATAATAATAATAATAATAATAATGATAATAATAACAATAATAATAATAGAAGTATAAGAATGGTTAAATGAAAATAGATTGCATAATACGATAACAAGGGGTCTGTTTTTATTAATTCCCTACCAGCGCACACCCAACATAGGGTTTATCCATAGGAACCTAGTTTTGTTATTGGTACGAGACACCCCGATGCCGGCTGTTTCATGGGGGTGATCTCTACTGAGGGTATGCAGCCGTGATTCACCTCAGATCACATCTGCCCTGCTCTTCTGGAAATAGATCTGACCTAGCTGGTTATGAAACCGTAAGCCAGCTCGGCATCAGCGCCTATGTCTGAGAGTATGCCTATGCCTAGTGTATTGGTAAAAGTGCAACTTTTATATAACTGCAATACGTACAGTACAATACAAAGCTGCGAATCGGCCAATCAACAATGCATTAGTGAGAACATTATATCATTTAGAAGTTCATTAACCCTTGTCACGTTAGTTTGTTGAATATAATAAATGAATTTCAAAACAATAGCTAAACAAAACCATTGTACAAGGTCTTTTTTATGAGCATTTCTATGAGCAACTGGCTGATTTGCACATTCTAGAATGGTTCTTAAGTGCACTTAGATACCTACATTTCTTATGAGATAATTGTTCTTGTTAAAGACTATAGAATATAAGACTGTGGAGAAGAGATGAGTGCAATCACTTATAACATCTCTTTAAGGATACAAGCATGTAACATTCAACATGTAATCTGCATTCATCTGTATGTGAGAGCAATTGGAGCGTTGAATGTATTGTTGTTTTCTAAACACGACTCATCTCCTTCCACCATTCCCGAAATCATAGTTGTAAAACCTCCCCGTAACCAGTGGATAAATCCATTAACCTATTTGAGATCGAAGATGTAAGGAAAATACAACTACTCTGAATGACTATGTGAGAGCCAAAGGATGGTCTGTTGGTATATCATATCAGATCTTTTAAGCAATATTTTGAGCAAATAGAAGCAAGTTTTTTAACCCTTTTTTGAAAGATTCCTTTCAGAGGATCGCAAACTTATGTGATTTTTTTCAACTGGGATGCTGTAGATGTCAGCACGCTAAAGTCCCTGTTTAGACTACCAATGATAGATATAAATGCCGGTTGCCAGCCACGCTTGCCTGGTACGTCCTGAAGAAGGTTGCCCTAATTACCCATCTTCTACTAATCTCCACAATTTCCCATCTACCAAGAGTCCGCACAGTCTATAGGACTTTTTTCTTTGTCACCCCTGTCCTTTCCTGTGGAATTTGTCTTGAAAAGAATGGAAAACTCACCGGAATGATGTGGAGATCCCAGCTTGAGGAGTGGAGGTCTGAGAAGGGAAAGTTCAGCACGTTTATTTTTGGAAACTCTCTTGATTTATCCAGCGAAGACATGCGATAGCTTCCGAGGAGCACAGATTCGGAAGAACTCGGCCTTATTTGACGAACAGTATACACCAGCAATGACATCACTGCACGCCGGAGCAATAAACTCCATATCGCAATGAAAAAGAATACAAATGCACGTGATCGACTAGAAATGAAAAAAAGCATATCTGTAACCATACATTCACTGCAAGATAGGTTGGTTCATTACGAATCGTGTTTCGGCCCCCGTTAAGTAATGATATATCGAGTCACGCACAGTTGAAATAACACTCCGCCGCCATCTTGAATCGCGAGGGAAGCCCCAATAATCACAACAGCCGGAGGGGGCTAATGACCTAGCTGCCGAGGATAAAGGATGGCTTGTCTGGATGCTAGTCCAGTTCACGGGTCATCAGCCTTTGAGACAGACCAGCTCCTAGTCTATGATTTACTTAGATATTGCTTTTCTCTGTTCTGGTCTATCTTTTGCTCAATATTTAGGTGCTAGTTTTAGTTGCTGTTGATAGATGGCGCCAATGGTGGTCACCCTGGTCAGTCAAGAAATCCAAATAGACCCATGCTGGCCGCCTGGTGAGCCAATATAGAACTAAATATGGGAAGACATCTTCGAATGGTATATAAGCATTAGGTGAGTTATTAAAGAAGTGATAAATTTTCTTGGCCTAGGACTAGGCTACCTGTGACACATGTACAGCTTGGTTCTCACATTGCACTCCAATAGGTATATACAGACAATGAGTTTTGATAATTTTCGTTGAACATTAGTGGGGTAAATATTGTTAAGAAAACATAGCATTTGATTTTGTTTCTATTTTCAATTTTTATTATGAGATCTATGCCTTAGATTATAAAAATGAGGCTGCTTTCTACTGCTGTGTAATGCTAGTTATGACGTCAGTGGGGGGGGGGGGGGGGAGGGTCCCTCTTGTGTGAAATACCCCTATTTACACAATCCAAATTATTTTGCAGTTATAGTTTGAGTATCGTCTGAGCAAGTCAAAATCCAAATAGTACAGTTAATGTCATGACTGAGTATTTTGGTATCGATCTTTTAGGAAAGCTTCCATATTCACAGACGTGTTTGAACCCTTTGGTACTATTGTCAATTGAGTACATGCACTGGCTGTTGATAATAGGATATTAATGGTTCAGGTAATGCAACCATTGTGTTAAATGAGATTGGTTTAGTGTGAACAATATTGATTTTGTAATAATTACTGCATGGACAAGGAAAAGGGATACTCTACCATCAATATATACGCTCACAACAACATAATAGTAGATATGCTTTGAACTTTCTTACTGTCGCCGTCTACAACTGTACCTTTTGGTGTTTGATCTGCTCCGTTGCAGGACAAAATGGTACAACACACCGCTGGCTGTTACTAGGATATCAAATATAAATATTTGGACGACAAACACGCCCTAAAAGCCTAAGGGTAACCATCCACATCACAGGGCTTGCCTTTCACTTAATCATAACACAACAATAATTCCGTCATGACCACAAGGCACCGTTGACACATTCCTTTTAATTTCATATCCGTCTATGCATTCATTCATTTAATCTCTACTTATTCTTCATTTTTTTTCTCTAACATCGTGCATTTGTTTATGTATCTACTAATTTATTTGATATTACATCGTGTTTATGAATTCATTAATTGAATTAGTTTACACCTATAATCAGAGACATATAGATTTTGTGTTATGGAAGTCCCTGCTATCGTGTACAATTATGTGTCGAATGATAATTCATTGTCGCGGTAGCTGCTTTATACAGATGTATCTGGTATGTGGAAGCAGACGCCATCTAGCGGATGTTCATTGATTTAAAGAGTGAAAATAGTCTACGAACGCCTTACAGGTATTTAAACCATTACTTAATCTTGATATTGGTCTCCGACTACCGTAAGGCAATGATACACATAACGACACAAGTTATCAATCTAACCATTACATCTATTCGCGTCTGTGTGTATGATGTTCATTTTGGTATTTTAACGCATAACGCAAAACAGAATTTTAAACATGCGTACACATACGGAAGTTGATCTTGGTAATACTTTGTAACGAAATTCAATTGTGACTTCGTAAAATGTATGCAACTAAGCTGGGAATCGGAAAAAGGATTTTGCTCAGTATATTTTCACAATAATTGTAACTATTCATTTACATTTACTCTTTGTACTTGTACTGTTTCGTGCCTTTGCTCCAGTCAATATTATTTATGTTTGTATAATAATGTATGTATCTTTTTTATTGTTACGATGGTGCAAGTGTGAACAGCAGAAAAAAAATGGCCGTGCTATGCTCCTTTAATACGGAGTCGATCTTTCCCCATACCACTCTCATGACAGGCCATCGTAGACACGGAAGTTGGGTCACATCAATTCAAACCGCTCGTAGTGACGAGTCTGGTCACGACTGCATAATGAAAAGTGAATACTTGCAACTCATAAATGAACTACGAAATTCCTCATTCATTTATCAATATTCAATATCAATTATGAATGTTCCAAAATGTCTTTTTTGTCCACTTTTACATGCCATTTTGTCACCACATACCATCAAATTCAAATAATAAGTGCTCCCTTGGAAGTGGTGAAGGGGGACATCTAGCGGGAGAAGGGCAAACTATGTGAAACAGCAGAGAAAATAAATTTAAATTTATTTTTTCTGCTGTTTTTGGAAAAACGATGGAGAAAATAAATTTAAATATTTTTTTCTGCTGTTTTTGGAAAAACGTTGGAGAAAATAAATTTAATTTTTTTTTTCTGCTGTTTTTGGAAAAACGTTGGAGAAAATAAATTTAAATTTATTTTTTCTGCTGTTTTTGGAAAAACGTTGGAGAAAATAAATTTAAATTTTTTTTTCTGCTGTTTTGGTAAAAAAACGGTGGAGAAAAAAATTTGAATTTTTTTTTCTGCTGTTCACACTTGCACCATCGTAGATTGTAACTCTCGTTTCAAAAATATATCATACAACGAATAAGTAGTATGTACAAATGAAGTGCAAAATCAATACAATGAGCATAAATATAACAAAAGGAAAATTATAGTTTTAAACGAAGAAAAACTAAAAGTTAGAAACAATGGAATCTACTGAAGTTGACTATATGCATTCTCACAGTCCTAATTTAGGCTTTGATCTAAATCCTATACGTAATCGGCTTAATCTGCGTGTTTATTACATTTAGCCTATAGTAGTAGACTAGTAGTAGTAGTAGTAGTAGTACTTTTATTTGCTGTAATCGACATATTACATTACTATGCCTTTTCTGGATTTAACCCGCCAATCGTACACTAGAGAGATATGCTTTCCGAAATTAGTCAGTGGGCATACAGACAAATGACCAGATGACCTCGAGAAATGTAACATATGGGTTACCGACTACTAGTAATTGGTACCTAAAATGTCTTCACATGTCTTCGAGGCGGACATCCCTTCGTATGTGATTGCTTTGTTCATTAATCCACTGGAGATATTGAGCATTTACATGTACATGCATCCGCGAAAAATAAAAATCAACATTCATATTATATAAAAGCGACTTTATTTTCATGATTTTATACAAAATGACACTTATCAATGCTTAGATTTTACAGGTTAAGCACGCTCCAAGCCTTATATAGACACATTCCTGAGTATAGGAAAATCCTATATACCGAGATTAACATTTAAAATGTTTTCCTAATCGTACTTCTATCTATAATAATACTTTCGCTGCTCTAAAAACTAAGTAATACTTATACTAAAAATGTCATTCTATTGACAACAGTATGCATTCATTAACTCCACCTCTACAGTTTTATATACATAACACAGCGTGAACACTTGATTTAAAGTAGAATATCTTACACAACTCCTTAAAAAGTATTTCTCATTAATAAAAGTAATCATTAAGCATGCATCACAATGAAAAGGTGCATACAGCACTATTAATTATTAAATGCCTTTATCTAATATCCTGATGCAATGCGATTTATATCATAGAGGATTAATGATGGAACCTATAATGGTATTCCTTTTTGTTTATTTTCTCATTTGTATCTTTTGTATTGATTTATTTAAGCATGTGCGACTTTGTAAACTGATCATTTACAGCAAATAAACGTACTACTACTATACGTTTGCTTTCAAAATGCTATATTCTTAATGCTTTGTCTGTTCTTGATATATGTGTGTAAACATTATATGCGTAAAATATATATTTTTTAAAATCCCGTAATGTTTTATAACTATGTTTATTTTCTTCCAAAGATGATGATACCGCAAAAAGCGAACCCAAAATGACATAATCAATTTTGGAAGCTTTCAAAAGCAACTTATTATTGCTTTTTTATGTAATACATGCAAACATATTTCACTCTACACATTGTGTAGTCTATTCTTAACGTGTAAGTCTATATACATGCGTGCCCTTTCCGAACATAAGTCTATCTATTGTTAATAGCTCTCGCCATGCAATCGTTCAACGCTGAATGATGAGCCATTTCCTTAACAGTGAAAGCACGTGTGTTAACTACTAGAGTATAGCTATTAGACCAGCAGTTTTCCACTTAAGTCTTTTTTGCATAAAACATAAGGCAGTTTATGTCCTTTGATGTAGGTGTGTGAGTAAATGGTCGATTGGCATGTGAATACTGCTTAAATACGAGAACAAATAATCATAGTTATATTATATAGAGGCTTTCGGCAATGAATTGGATACTTCAGAAGAGAGAGAATTCGCGATTAGTCAGCGCCATCTCATCCACAAATCTGAAAAAAAGGATAAAAAGGCATAAGCACGAATAAAGATTGTGTGGACAAAGACAGTAACAAGATTTGAATTTATGCTACCATATTAAGTGAAAAGTGACATTATGACTATCAAAGATGTATATGTTTCATTATGTTCTGTATTCCACGAGTAGTAGCTGGTCGACTCTTTATATAATAGGTATAAACGCCACATAGATGTACGTAGAAAATTAGATTCGGCACCAATGATTCGATTTTATAGCACTGCATTTCACTTTATGATGTTAATATTCACTGCACCTTGCAACTTATCCCACGCATTCACCAAGTACGCCTATAGTATCTAGGGTCATAACTAAATCACGTTCAGGGGAGTTAGTGCATATAAAAAATGGCCATGTGTTATGACTTACCGTGTCATTTGGCTATTAATTTGCACAGCTCGGGGCACGTAAGTCCAGGGTTCATTCTGGCGGAGGGGCTGGTGGCGGCTCCACCAGCCCCAGTCATGTGAAGTAGCTACTGGTACTCGGTATGTTGCGATAGGACCTGTAAAATTGAACAAAATTTCACAAAGTAGTTCAACAAAGCTGTAATTAGTATCAAATTGTCAAATTGCTTTTTATGTTGATTAATATTAAAACTCTGCTAAACTACAATCAAACCTGTAAAATGACCACTAAGGCAGAAGAAAACTGACCGAGTTAAAGCACCTCTAAAGTGACCAAGACTACTATTTTCCTTTAACATAAAAAAGTCGAATCCAGTGTTTTTTCTTCATTTCAATGTTCAGGCTATTAGACATGTGTTGATTTTCTGCTGAGGCGACGGTCTGTTTACATAATCACCTAACACAAAAAGTCTTTGCTGGGAAAAATATGACTATAGATGACATGATGTTATAAATGCATCAATGAATAACACTGTTTAATCAGCTTCCCTGCACTAGGTTGAATAGTCCTTTCCCAATGAGAGCAGGAGAAATGTGTTACCAATCTGGCAACCATGCGAAAATGTAAATAGTGTATTCTAAAAGTTATTCAAAAGTGACTTTATGAGCGTTCTGGCGACACATTTACTGGGAAATGTGGGCTATATTTCCAGTGTTCACTTAGAATTATGCAGCGTTACCAGAGACCAACTTATTTGTTCCAAACCGTACGTGCCTTGTACCGCAAATACCCTAAAGGGAACCAGTAAGTTAAGTGGAACCTGTCTGACAGGTTCCAGCACTTGCTGGAACCTTCCTGACAAGGTTCCATGAGACAAAATCAATTCAAATCACTCCGTGGAACCTTCCTGACAAGGTTCCACGAGAGAAAATCAATTCACCTGACTTGGTGGAACCTTCTTGACAAGGTTCCACCAACTTTGGCTTAACTGGCGGAACCTTCCTGAGGAGGTTCCCCCTCAGAAAATCAATTCACCTGACTCTGTGGAACCCTACGCTCAACCATGTGGGAACACCGCGCCGAAGTGGCTGAAATCAACCGCAAGAAGACTCGTGCACTCCTTCAACAGCATCTCGAGTCCAGCAAAGAACTCCTCCAGGACAGAGTTGGTGAAGATTACAGCTACCCTGACCGAGTTGCAGATATGGCAACTGACGCTATCCTGGCCTACCTTGACAAAGCCATTTGGGGTGATGAAGAGGAACCTTGAGTTTACTTAAAGGTTTAAATCCAACGGCCCTTTTCAGGGCCACCAAATCCTCTAAAATGAGTATAAATCATCTCGAAAATAGTTATCTTATCAATATATATATATATATATATATATATATATATATATATATATATATATATATATATATATATATATATATATATATATATATATATATATATATATATATATATATATATATATATATATATTATGTGTGCTGAGAGATAGAGAGAGAGAGAAAAAAAGTTGTTAAAACACCTTCAAATATATTGAAAATTCTCCTGTAACCTCTAATCGCTAACCCAATATCCCAAATAGATGGAACCTTGTGAGGAAGGTTCCACTGAATGGTACTGGTTCCCTTTAGGCATGTGGAACCTATGATCTAAGGTTCCACAAACGCGTAGAACCTGTCAGACAGGTTCCAGCAATCTCCTGGAACCTGTCAGACAGGTTCCAGCAGTCTCCTGGAACCTGCAAACTAAGGTTCCACGACCGTGGAACCTGTCTGACAGGTTCCAGGAAAGGCCCCGTGGAACCTTCATGAAGGTTCCTCACTGGTTCCCTTTAGTATACTTGCGCCTTGTACCATATCATAAATAAACATGTTTAGTTTTCTCCTCATCAGTTTCCCTCGCACACTAGTAGAGCAACAGTATGCAACAACTTCAGAAAGTTCATAATTCGTAGGCGAAATGCGCTCTTCACGTAAGGCAGTACAAAAATGCATCTATAATAGTCAGCAAAATACCGCCAAGGAGACTACCGCATCGGTAGGTCTCGGCGGTTTCTTCATACGTGTGCTACCTCCCTTACAGGGTTTCCCGTGTACCGTTGCATTGTCAGACTTCTGCCTCTTGACTTTGGCTGAGACGGCTATTATTAGGGACAATCTGGCCTTATTCATAAACAGTAGCTATAAATCAACGCTGTATACTAGTTAGCGAAATAACGCAGACACATACATCGAAATGAAGCGCCGGCATGTCGGAAAGGAAAGTAAGAATTGTAAAATAACACCTGTCGGCTTTGCAGAAGGTGCTTCATCGTTTTTTTAGAAAGATATCATCAAATGCATCTATATTGCTGCTAAACCCTGTATGTTATATTTTGAATTGTTATTTTGTAGTCGGCCAAGAGCCCTGGCAGCTCGTGTTTACTATGTAAAATTATTACCGACTTGAAATAAAGATTATCTATCTATCTATCTATCTATGCTCAGCTATGCTATTCCCATAAGTTGCCATGCATGTAATCGTCTCTCGTTGTGATGCTTTAATAAGGTAGTCTCAAATTTTAGACATTGGTGCTCTAATAGTGAAATGCACATACAAAAAAAAACATTTTGTGAGTTCCTCGTAAATATTTAAAAACAACTTTATCCCTCAAATAACGGTATACTTGCGTATCATCGATGGTAAGGCTCGGAGGATCAAGATTCAATTTAATTAGTCAGTGTTTATGCGTTCATGTTCTCAATTGGGAGTTTATATGTTGGATGGGGGGGGGGGGGGGGGGGGGGGGTCCAGGATACTTAGGGCTTAATTGATTTAGCCAGGTTTCGGGAAATCTATGATATCACATGGCCCAGACTACTAAAACAAGTAAGTTTAGGCTGGAAGGAATGTTACATTGGTTTTTGGTAGTCTCAGGTATGAGCATTCATGATCTACCAACACAGATGGACATTTTTGTTTGATATCAATAATTAAAGTAAAAGTACATTTGAATGTTTTTAATTGTTATAACAAAAATGCATATCTGCTCTGCATTTGACATTTAGTGTCGCCTTTTTCATCACCTAATGCATGCATACTGTCTTGAATTAAGAGTGTCGCTCATCTAAGATACTGTGGACCCCACCGTCTTGCCCATAATGGCCATGTAGCACCAGACCAGTGATTACGCGACAAAAGTGACCACTGACCAGTGACGACATGAAAGTGACCACCACCACGAATGCATGTGTCTAAGCCACCACTTATATTTCTAGTAGATACCTTCTGGATTCCTAGTATGTTTCGTCCTCATTCGTGTGTGCTCAACGTACGATCCTTGAGGTCCAGCGCCATATCCAGAAACTTGGTCAATGGGTATAATACTTGGTCGTGGAAGTCGCGATTTATCTATGGGAGGCAAACGACCTATGGATTCACCAAGTGGTCGAACAACTTCAGGATTTTTAACCCTTGCTTGGATCGAATTTTGGTATCCTAGCTGCGTGAGGCCGAAAAATGACATGACTGCTTCTAAAGCATATGGAAATTCAATAAATTAACTAAAAGTGTGAGCGATCTGCTCGCCCGTCGACGGAGGCAGCTAAATGCTGTTGTTGCTATAGCAGTTGCTAGGGCGCATTGTTATAATCCATCATTGTTTACATCAAACTCTCGTCGCCAGGACGAGAGTGCGCGAGTACCGACGAGATCTTGGCAGCCATACTTGCCTCTAGAATCTTCTGCATGTGAACCGGAGACAAGGGTTGTCAAATCTACAACCATCTGAGGGAAGAGGAACTTTTGACGCCTTTTTGCTAAGGCATCCATTTCAAGATGTCTTCAGTAGGGTCTATTGCTTTTGATGAGTACGGGCGACCGTTCCTGATACTCCGGGACCAAGAGAACCAAAAGCGATTAACCGGTCTTGAAGCTCAGAAGGTAAATAAATGACAGATCCTCTCTAGCATAGCTTTCATGTTCATTGCTTGATGATATCTAGTTATCCACACTAAATCAGTTTCACAAATAAGCTCCTAAACTGCGATGTCTATATTTGCGGTGTACATGCAAGAAAAAGGCTTTATGCATTTCGCTGTAAAGTTCTGTTCATTCAAACTTGGGACTGGGGAATCATTTGGCGATTTGAAGGGAAATGATCTAGAATGTTCTTAACCGGCTCCAGTCTTTGCTTGCAGTACCACACTTGTTGTGTTAAATCACCAATTAAATGATAGTGAGACTAAAGAAAAAAGCCGAATTCCCTGAACATTACATACTCCCATTCTTATGATTCTAGAAAAAGTAAATCATGCAATTCATGGCCTGTCAAATATCAAATGGAATCTCAATCTGAATGAATGAAATATCAGACAGGTTACAAGTAATACTACTAGTGAATTTTGTGGTATTCAAAGTAGTTCCCTTTTTGTTTCAAGAAAAATGTAATGAAGGTTTAAAAGTATTAAAAGTATTGTTTGCGGAATAGAAAATTATTCACAATTTGATTGACATTGTGGAACATAGAATTTGCCATGTGTGAGGTAAAAACCTGGTGATTTGGAGTGTTTACATGTGTACTTACATTTCTGAGTTGAATATTTTTAAAAAGTAGTCAAATAATCATTAAATATAAGATCTTGATGCCTCTTTCAACACTCATGATGTTTTTCCGGATGATAGAGTATTTCATTGATGTTTGTATTTGTTTTCAGTCTCATATTTTAGCTGCCAAATCCATTGCCCACACACTGAGAACTTCTCTGGGACCTAAAGGATTGGACAAGCTGCTGGTCAGTCCCGATGGAGACATCACTATCACCAACGATGGCGCCACCATACTCAGTAAAATGGATGTGGAGCATGAAATAGCTAAACTTCTTGTACAACTGTCCAAGTCCCAGGACGATGAAATCGGTGATGGAACCACAGGAGTTGTTGGTATGTTTGAATTATAAATACAAATGCCTTTGATTTGAAAGTTTAAATAGTTCTCTGTTACAGAATAAGATATTGGAAGCATAACAGCAATTTGTTAAAACATCAGTTTCAAGAGTGAGTTCGCATGTACATTTATAACCATGGACGCCACAAACTGAAATGGTTATGTACATGTCTATTAGTTCGTTTAGTGGGAATGACATGTAACATTTTATTTCATAGACTACCTGGAATGATAAATATTCTAATTTATAAACACAAGTTTGAATATTTGTGGAATGTTATTGTTGGTATTCTTCAGTACTGAAGGGGGATCCCCACTATGTTCAAACCTGTTTAGCTTTAAGATTGTTTCTGAAGTTCTTATGAACCACACCAGAAAGTTAGTCCCATACTTTTCATGTATATACATCTTTCAGTATTGGGACAATGGACTTGATCAAGTTCCATATTTTGTAGAATCGTTTAGGGTCTAGATAAACTCTTTTCTCACTTGTTAATCTGCATTCTACCACAAAGGTAGCTTTGTGCCTATGATGTTACAATATTTGCTACTCTTGACAGGTGGATGACGACTAAATCTAACTGAGGCATTGCAATCAATCTTGATGTGTTTGTGAATTCTTTTTGATATAACTCATGCAGATTGCTGTATTTCTATTTCAGTTTAATTAGATACTCTCTCTCTCTTTTCAGTTTTGGCAGGTGCTCTTTTGGAGCAGGCGGAGCAGTTGCTTGACAGAGGAATCCACCCGATCAGGATCGCTGACGGTTACGAAATGGCCGCCAAGGTAGCCATAGAGGAGCTGGACAGAATATGTGAAACCTTCCCCGTAGATGCAGATAACCTCGATCCCCTCATACAAACTGCCATGACAACACTAGGTTCTAAAATGTAAGTGAACAGCGAGTCAACGCATCACTCCTCACTACCAATGTGAAAAAATCCTCTAATTATATGTTGTATGATATGGATTCAGTAACTCATCAATCAAGCTTTACTGTCTCTCACAGTATGAAACACTAACATTTTGTTTTCTGCAGACATCCCTTGCTCATAAATTATATTATCGCCTCTAAAACCCTTGAGATTGCATTCCCTATAAGTTGAGTGATATCTAATTATTGCTATAGAAGATGATCACTTTATGACCATTGTCTGTGTGCCTATGATGTTTATTTATATTTGCTACTCTTGACGTGTGAATGACGAGAGAACTTCAGCTGAGGCATGCAATTTTAACCCCTAACCTTAATCTCAGTGGTTAAGACAAAGTGGTACACCCTTGATCATTTGAAAGTACCTATGTCAACTTAAAAGTGGAATTATATTTACAAACAATGGTTATACTGTTTTTGGAGCATTAGAAAAAAATGGTAGGGCTCTGAATATCAGCTACTTAATGACCTACTGACCAGTACTACATTTGGAATTTTGGATGATTTATTCGCATTGCCCTAATTCTCTTCAAAGGAAACCTTTTACTTTTTAATTTCACTTCAATTTCCCCCTTCGAAATATCATTCCCTCACTTCTCGTTGTTTTGAGTTATATTTAGTTCTAACATCACTTCCGAAACAGGTGATTTAGAAAATGCCTTAAGAATTTTGCGATGTTAATGTATGTTTGTAGTTCAAATGCAGGACTTTTCTATGCCTTGCTTAGAAATCTTGCGTTCCACTGCCCTGTGCCGATGATGTTTTGATATATTTGCTACTCTTGACTGGTGAATGACGACAGAATCTTAGCTGAGGCACACCTTTTCATTTACCACTCGGCTTTACCTCTAGACTTGCCACATTGGGTTGCTCTAGGATGAAGAATAAAGAATCTTGAGGAAACATGGCAGTTCACCCGCAAGTAACAGGGCTGCTTTGACAGCATCTCACCTCCCACCAGTTAAAATTATGTGGAGATGATGAATATTATTGAGTTACATATTTTCTCCCAGGCTTTTCATTTTACATGACACGTCGACATCCTGAATTTATTTTCAGAGCCCTTCTAAAGTTTAACCGCATGGTATAACACTAAACCTTCTAACCCACCTCCCCAATTCTCCCCTTGTTTTGTAAGTCTGTTGATCGTGATAGATATTCATATTATGAATTTGATAGATAGTGTGCAGAGGCTCAGTCCTAAAGTTCATGTTTATTTATGCATCTGATTTTGTTTTGTGCCTATGATGTTACAATATTTGCTACTCTTGACAGGTGGATGACGACTAAATTTAACTGAGGCACATTTATCACACTTGAATGACATGTCTATCTCCCTTGCTTACTGCTTATAAAGGGAGAGGCAGCGTTATTGTTTTTGTATCAAAGAGAGAAAAGGGACAGGGGTTAAGAGTTTCTGAAGATCTGAGCTTGTATAATTATTCTATCACAAATAAAACCAACTTGTTTAGATAAGGGGAATAAAATATACACAATTTTAGTGAGAGGAATCAGTAACTGTTGTTCTTTTAGATGAACAAGAAATAGTGGTCTCCAAGGAATGATTTATTTTTGTCTTCAGGGGTTATTTAAAAATCTTTTGAGCTTATGTGGTTTGAAATTTGCTTATCTCATAATTAATTGTCAAATGCTTCTCTTTTTTATCCAACCATTTAGTAGTGAATTATTCTGCAAGGAGAATTTCTACCTACTTTTCTATAGTCAGTGTAGTTCAGACACCATGCTAGATAAATACCCACCTAGAACCATTGTCAGACTGCTCTCCATCTGTCTGTCTCACTGATGAAGGTGGTACAAAACTTTCATGCCCAAGAAGGACTTCTGTCTTTTAGTGTTAGGGTCATTATAAGTAAACACCTTACTTTAATCTTTTGCATATTTCTATACTTTCAGTGTGAACAGATGTCACAGACAGTTTGCAGAGATTGCGGTTAATGCCATCATGTCCGTGGCGGATCTAGGTCGTAAAGATGTAGATTTTGAACTGATTAAGGTGGACGGCAAGGTTGGCGGCAAATTGGAAGACACAATGTTGGTTAAAGGAGTTGTAGTAGACAAAGATTTCAGTCATCCTCAAATGCCCAAGGTATTTATATGATCCTATTGTTCGTATATTTTCTCTGAATTGAGTATCTGGTATAGTTAAGGTAAATGAAATATCAAATCTTCATGTATTCATACAATGCTGGTTATTGTGATAATTTCATATTCAACGAAGACTTTCTGAACTGAAATATATTGTTATGCCTCTTAAACATGGTATTTTTTCGGATGTAATAGCGAAGAAAGAATGTATAAACTATATTTCATCATTTTCCCAATAAATGTTTTTTCTAAGTGTTTTCTGTTTACAAAATTTTCACCTCCTAACAGCATATTTGTCTTGAACTTTCCAGTCAGTAGAAAATGCCAAGATGGCCATCCTGACCTGTCCGTTTGAGCCCCCAAAGCCCAAGACCAAGCACAAGTTGGATGTGACATCAGTGGAAGACTATCACAAACTGAAGGCCTACGAAGTAGAGAAATTTGAGCAGATGATCACACAGGTGAGTAGGGGAGACATAGCCAGGTGGTTAGCCAGGACTAGTCAAGCCTAAATTTAGTTATGTGTCATATGCGTGGACTTAATGCCTGTCTGCACCCTTCGTGGTCTGTCCAGGTAACTGCACCATCGCTATAAAGATATTCGCCCTGAACCATTGTCAGATTGTTACCCATCAGTCTGCCTCACTGAATGGGGCGAGACATGAACAATAATTAATAAGTCCAAAGTTTTTGATTGGACAAAACGAAATTGGCAAACTACTTGGCAATTATTCCTAAATCTACAAGTTGGTAGGTTTTAAATGGTGAATATGGGATTTTAATTTTAAAGAAATCTTAGGTTTTATTAGTTGAGGTTTATTATTAAGGTTTATTTTCTATATAGATAGTATATTGCGTGGACTAATGCCTGTTAGGTCTTTCTGTGGTCTGACCAGGTAACTGCACCATTGCTACATAGATATTCGCCCTGAACCATTGTCAGACTGTTACCCATCAATCTGCCTCACTGAATGGGGCGAAACAAACTTATCATATGATTAGAACGAAGCATTTCATATATCTTTGAAGCATGGGGGGGGGGGGGGGGGGGTGAGGTGGCAAGCTGTCAGGTTTCAACTGATGTATACATCTTTTGACAAAGCTCACAGCCTCACACAGATTGGGCCTATGAGTCTATGGGCCTGGACAATTTTATTATTTTATTGCGTGGACTAATGCCTGTTAGCTCTTTCTGTGGTCTGACCAGGTAACTGCACCATTGCTACATAGATATTCGCCCTGAACCATTGTCAGACTGTTACCTGTCAGTCTGCCTCACTGAATGGGGCGAGACAAACTTATCAGATAATTAGAACGAAGCATTTCATATATCTCTGAAGCATGGTGGGGGGGGGGGGGGGTGAGGTGGCAAGCTGTCAGGTTTCAACTGATGTATACATCTTTTGACAAAGCTCACAGCCTCACACAGATTGGGCCTATGAGTCTATGGGCCTGGACAATTTTATTATTTTATTGCGTGGACTAATGCCTGTTAGCTCTTTCTGTGGTCTGACCAGGTAACTGCACCATTGCTACATAGATATTCGCCCTGAACCATTGTCAGACTGTTACCTGTCAGTCTGCCTCACTGAATGGGGCGAGACAAACTTATCAGATAATTAGAACGAAGCATTTCATATATCTCTGAAGCATGGTGGGGGGGGGGGGGGGGGGGTGAGGTGGCAAGCTGTCAGGTTTCAACTGATGTATACATCTTTTGACAAAGCTCACAGCCTCACACAGATTGGGCCTATGAGTTGCTGGACAATTTTATTATTTTATTGCGTGGACTAATGCCTGTTAGGTCTTTCTGTGATCTGACCAGGTAACTGCACCATTGCTACATAGATATTCGCCCTGAACCATTGTCAGATTGTTACCCATCAGTCTGCCTCACTGAATGGGGCGAAACAAACATATCATACATGATTAGAACAAAGCATTTCGGATATGTCTAAATCAATGGATGTGGGGGATGGCAAGCCACTAGGTTTTATTTTTATTGTCGCTGGGTCTGAAAAGACATTACAAAGCTCACACAGAATGGGCCTCCGAGTTGCTGCACAATATTATTCTTTGATTGCGTGGACTAATGCCTGCCTCACTGAATGGGGTGAGACAAACTTATCAGATGATTAGAACAAAGCATTTCGGATATATGTCTTCAATGGATGTGGGGGATGGCAAGCCTAGCGGTTTTATTTTTATAGTCGCTGGGTCTGAAAAAAAACTTTACAAAGCTCATACAGATTGGGCTTCAAAGTTGCTGAACAATATTATTCTTTGATTGCGTGGACTAATGCCTGTTAGGTCTTTCTGTGGTCTGACCAGGTAACTGCACCATTGCTACATAGATATTCGCCCTGAACCATTGTCAGACTGTTACCCGTCGGTCTGCCTCACTGAATGGGGCGAGACAAACTTATCAGATGATAAGAACAAAGCATTTCATGTATCTCTGAATCATGGGGAGGTTGGCAAACCATCAGGTTTCAACATGCCTATATATCTCTGGGTGTGAAAAAACTATTTACAAAGCTCACACAGATCTGGCTTATGAGTTGCTGGACAATACTGATCTTTGATTGCGTGGACTAATGCCTGTTAGGTCTTTCTGTGATCTGACCAGGTAACTGCACCATTGCTACATAGATATTCGCCCTGAACCATTGTCAGACTGTTACCCATCAGTCTGCCTCACTGAATGGGGTGAGACAAACTTATCAGATGATAAGAACAAAACATTTTATGAATCTCTGAAGCATTGGGATGTTGGCAAATCATCAGGTTTCAACGTGCCTGTATATCTCTGGGTGTGAAAAAACTATTTACAAAGCGCACATAGATTTTGCTTATGAGTTGCTGGACATTACTGTTCTTTGATTGCGTGGACTAATGCCTGTTAGCCTTTACTGTAGTCTGTACACTTGTACAGGTAACTGCGCCATTGCTACATAGAAATTCACCCTGAACCGTTGCAGAAGAACAAAGCATTTCCAATTCATGTATCTATCCCTAAATCATTTGGCAGTTTTCATCTGATGAATGCATTGATGGGTCTTAAAAACTCTGCAAATTGCACACAGATTGCACTTATAAATTGCATACTTGCATGACAATATTTTCTTTGATCTTTTATTGCGTGGACTAATGCCTGTCTGCCTTTACTGTAGTCTGTCCAGGTAACTGCACCATTGCTATATGAACATTCACCCTGAACCATTGTCAGACTGTTACCCATCAGTCTGCCTCACTGAATGGGGTGAGACAAAAGCATCACATTCACATTTTTTGCGACATAATTTGTGTTAATATTACAATGCAAGCCTGTTACTTATGGCTGTTATGGCAAAGATTGTCTTCCTGATAAGGAGGAAGACATTGTTTTTGGCAGAGTTGGGTTCAAATCCAGACTGGCTTCTCTGCAAAATATATAAAAAAACATCCAATGCAATCTTTTATCCTTTCCTTGTGCCTTTTAGATGGCATGGTATGGAAAATTTCTTGAGTATTACTAAATATTTGATATGAAGAAGTAGGTGGGTTTGGGCAGGATTTCATGGCTAGCTATTTTTCCGAGCTCAAAACTTGTCCCTTGTTGTTATTTTTGTCTTGAACTTTTGTATTTCTGTATCTTTCAGGTCAAGGAAGCTGGGGCCAATTTGGTTATATGCCAATGGGGCTTCGACGACGAGGCCAATCATCTATTATTACAGAGGCAGCTACCTGCCGTGCGCTGGGTGGGAGGACCAGAAATTGAGGTAGGTGAACTATATTAAAAAGAAATTTCAATGCAGTCAGAATTAGTTAGTTAACACTGAATTGACTGGGTAATCTCAGTCATGCTTTTGGTCTTTATATTACCGTACTGCAAGGAGAATTTCTACCTACTTCTATAGTCAGTGTAGTTCAGACACCATGCTATATAAATACCCACCTAGAACCATTGTCAGACTGCTCTCCATCTGTCTGTCTCACTGATGAAGGTGGTACACAAAATAAACGCCAATTGACCAGACTGCCCAGAAAAAAGAATCTTTTTAAGTAAAGCTCATAAACCATTTATTGTTTTGTAAACTCACCGTACACACTTCTTGATTTCTAAACTGACCTTTGTACTGCCTCTCAGAAAATATTTTAAATTTTGATTATGTACAATTTGTATATGCACTCCTGCAGACCAGGCATATAATGGTAGGTGTATGATATGTTGATACTGTCTTATGATTGTTTAAGAGTTGAAGCAAAAACCTTTTTGGTCTAAAACTTAAAGGGATAGAAAATGTATATCTTTGTGCCTATTTGTCTATTATTAACCCAATATGTACAAGGAAGAGTGAACACGGGATTGGGAGGATGTTTACTTTCAATGGGTCTTGGAATTAATTTGTATATGCGATGGCTTTTTATCACCATACTGCAAGGAGAATTTCTACCTACTTTTTTGTAGTCAGTGTAGTTCAGACACCATGCTAGATAAATACCCACCTAGAACCATTGTCAGACTGCTCACCATCTGTCTGTCTCACTGATGAAGGTGGTACAAAACTTCAAATTCTAAAACTCAGTTATTTTTGACTCATAATGCAATTATTCCAAACTATTCTCTTGGTCAGCTGTGCGACAAGATTTACCAATAGGGCAGGGTTCCACATAGTCCAGCAGGGCTAGTAGCCCTTCATTTCCATTAGCCCTACCAAACCTTCCACTAGCCCCACCCAAGAGATTAAAAAGTATGACTGAAAAATTGTCTCTAAAATGAGATCTCAACATCCTCATTGGCTTCAGTTGCAAGTGGACACAACTGTAGCAGCACCTTTTTGTTTGCTCCACAAAACTTCGGTGAGTTTTTGGCCGTACCTGTTAAGATGATGACTAGCCCCAGAGGGCTAGTCTTACTCAGGTTATACTAGCCCACCACCCTGGTTTGGTGGCAACAACTAGCCCCGGGCTAGGGGGCTACCACTTATGTGGTGTCCTCAATGGGATTTTAGTGTTTATGCCTGAAATGTTTTATATTGTTTGGAGTTTAATCCGAAGATCCATTGGTCTCTTGTTTCGTATGTCAACGTGGCTAAATTCATGGACCATTCTTAAATGCAAGGAGAATTTCTACCTACTTTTCTATAGTCAGTGTAGTTCAGACACCATGCTATATAAATACCCACCTAGAACCATTGTCAGACTGCTCACCATCTGTCTGTCTCACTGATGAAGGTGGTACAAAACTTCAAATTCTAAAACTCAGAGATTATCTTTTTAAATAATTCCATCTCAAATAACTATAAATTACCATATGATAATATCTTTAAGTATCACAGATATTTAGTGCAAAGCTTTTGCACAGTTTACACTGAATTAACTGTATACAGGTAACAAACAATATACAGGTATCCCATTAGTTATTTGTGTGATATTTTGATTTCAGGTATAAGAATGTCAAATTGAAATTGCTAGGTTTCATGGTACAAATATGATGATTTCAATATTCTGTTGTCAGGTAATTGCATTTGGTAGGCCTTTTTTGGCCAAGCTTAGAAATTCTAGTGTTTTTCTGGTTGTGATATGCTAAATATTGTATTGTGTGTTTCAGTTGATTGCCATTGCCACTGGAGGGCGTATCGTACCAAGATTCAGTGAATTGACGGAA
This sequence comes from Maea johnstoni, assembly GCA_963942565.1. Classification (NCBI taxonomy): domain Eukaryota; kingdom Metazoa; phylum Annelida; class Polychaeta; order Spionida; family Magelonidae; genus Maea; species Maea johnstoni. The sequence continues at coordinate 47,360,317 of OZ012689.1, read as the reverse complement.
GAGAAGTTAGGCAAGGCAGGCATCGTAAGAGAGCTGACCTTCGGAACAACCAAAGACAGAATGCTGGTCATTGAAAAATGCCACAACTCTAGGGCAGTGACAATCTTTATCAGAGGAGGAAATAAAATGGTGAGTGCAATTTTAGGGATATGTTATTTTAAAAGTTTTTTTGCTACTGTAAACACTCTTTAATGCACAATCTTCATTTAAATCAAGAATGCAAAATGAGTGTGTGAATATCAACAATGCTTATTTCATAATCAAATGAATGGTATATAGATGTATTGGCAAATACATTTGCTTTTAATAGAAAATATGAATTTACAGTACTAAATGTATATGGTCTAAATGTGTTCCAAGTAATAGCATTTAGATTCAAACATATCTC
>OZ012689.1:47343554-47359729 GCA_963942565.1 Maea johnstoni | reverse complement strand
TTGTGAACTTTCAAAATATTTCTTTTATCATAAATGCAAAATAGCTGTATTTGTATTTAGAAGTCTGAGTACCAGCTTTATAGACATCAAGCTCTCTTGAAGGCATTTATTGGCACAGAAGACTCTCTGTAAGTTAGTTTGCACTGTACATAAGGATTTATTGGGTATATTTGTTATATACTTATTATTGTAGAAGCATTGTAATTACTTTTTATACTTTTCTATGTAATCTATATTGTTCATCATTCTACATTTTCAACTTCATATATATTCACTTCTCCTTACGGTTGTGACTTAATTGTGAGAAGTGTAGCCTGTCATATCTTAGGTGCATTAATGTTATGCTTGTCATGCAGTGAAAACTATATATATATATATATATTATATATATATATATATATATATATATATATATATATATATATATATATATATATATATATATATATATATATTATATATATATTATATATATATATATATATATATATATATATGTATAAGTGAAATGAAATTTTAAATTGATATGCTTTTTTGATTCAAAATAATCACATAAATAGATATTTGCACTACATATTATCAGTCTCTTGGGCACTATTTCGATCTGCATTATGCAAATTCTGCAAATTGTTTCCTTTGTCAATTGAAAAAAAGTGTAACTGACATTCTATAACAGATGTACATTACTTCTTGGAAAAGATCACACAGTATATTTAAGTAACATGTTTTTGAATGTTTTTCTAATTTTTTTTTTCATTTTATTTTGCCTTTTTTTATCTAATGGTGGCCAAAATGCATATCAGAGCTCATACTTTTCAAAGTTTTCTGGGGTATCATGCCCCTTGACAGTGAGCCCCTGGTGCATTGTTACCAGTGTGCTGCACACGCAGGGATTTAGTTGCTCCTAAATTTGATCTTAGGGGCCAAATCCGCTTCTGCAGAAACTGTTAAGGTCAATCTTTGAGTTATAAGAATACAACAATCTGATAGAAAAGTATAACTCTCAATTTTCAAACCAACCAAAAGTAGATTTCTAAATGAAAAGGAGTGTTTGTTTTTGTCTAAACATTATATCTTTATTCCTTTTTCCCCTTCAGTCTCAGAATGGATGCGGGCGGCCAGGGACAGTCTGAAATGGTGGATGAGTCTGTGGATTTTCTGTCGAGGATTTGCACAGGCTCTGATACGATACGCTTGCAGAGAAGAGCAAGGAAACACCCAGCCGTCGAGTCCCGTGCGAGGGATCGGACTGACGGAGGATTCGCGCCTCCCCGAAAAGCTTCCATCGGCCGTGGACATCAAACGCGCGCTTCCCAAGAACGTCTTCAAGAGCAGCGTCAGAACTTCCCTCTACTACATGGCAAAGGACATCATCATAGCTGTACTGTTATACGCCGCACTTATTCACCTAGAGGTCGTGACCCCTTACTGGCTGCTTCCTGTTGTCTACCTGCTCTACTGGGCTACTCAGGGAACCCATGTTCACGGCATTTTTTGTCGTCGGTCATGATTGCGGCCACGAGTCTTTCTCAGAATACCCACTGCTGAACGATATTGTCGGGACGATCATGCACGCCTTCCTTTGTGTCCGTACTATGGCTGGAAACTCTCGCATCGACACCATCACAAAACCACAACAATATAGATCGAGAAGAAGTCTACTACCCAGTCAGGGAGAGTCAGATGCGCCGGGAACAACGAGATCTGCTTCCAGGATTTGGACTTGGCGTTGGTTTTTTCGGGTATCTGGTATATGGCTACAAACCACGCCCGGTCCATCACTACAACCCTTGGCAACCCATGTTTCAGCGCCATCTATTGGGTTGCGTCTTATCCATTGTCGCCCTAGGTTTCTGGGGCGTCTGTCTCTACCAGTACACGATTTCCCACGGGCTCTGGGCGATCTTCGCGCACTTTCTCGTGCCCGTGTTCATCTTCGCCTCGTATGCAGTTATCATCACCTTCCTACACCACATGAGAACACCATTCCATGTACGGCGACGACAAGTGGGATTTCGTGCGCGGTCAGCTCTCGACCATTGACCGTCACTACGGCCTCGTCCACGGAATCATACACAATATCGGCACTCACCAAATGCATCACATGTTCACCAAGATACCGCACTACCATTTGGAAGAGGCGACCAAGCATTTTCGCCATGCTTTTCCTGATCTTGTTCGTGAGTGTGACGAGCCAATCTGGCCGTCGTTCTGGAGAATGTTCAGCAAGTACGCCAAGCAGAGGCATCATTCGTGATGACACTCAGATTCATGTTTATAAGTGAGGTCTAAAATATGGTGTGTTTCTGAGAAGAGAAGGGTAGGGAAAGCTGTATTATTATTCATTTGTTATTTATTATTTTTAGATTATCTCTATGAATGTTTTTTGTAAGAAAACAGCCATAATTGATTTAAGAAACTTGTCAGCATCAGAAAAATGTGAAATGATTAGGATTGTTAGTTGATGATTTCACTTGACATTTTGGGTTTAGAACAATGTGGAAGCATTAAGATTGTTGACACCTGTAGATGATTAGAGTTTTTGGCCATTTCAAATTGAAAGTTATTTACTAAATATATTATAGAGTTAAATGTTTTGGTAAATAGTTTGTACATATCAAGATTGTTAATTCACCAGTCAATTGAAATCGCTGAAGGTAGATGGGGAAATGGCTGGGCCAGGCCGGGCTTATCCTGTTTAGTACACCAAAATGCTGCCCCATTGGGTGGGGACATCAATAATTAGGCCTAAAAAAAGTTGTTTGTTTCCTGTAACCCTACCCTAACAAGCTTTTATTCAAAATAATCCCTACCCTAAAGTTTCTTTCCACCCTCCCAACTCCCAATCAACGTAAAACATGCATAAAACACACATTTTTGACCAAAAAAATAATGATTTTTTTTTTACCGACCTACCTATCGTATTTCTTCTTGGACCGTTAGAGGAAACAAACAATTTCTTTTTTTAGGCCTTAGTAAAATGAGGCTAGCGAATAGGCCGCGGTAGAGGACAGGGATATTGAATACCCCCAAATCCTCCTTACTTGTTTCACAAAATGTGCCCCATGGGTGGGGATTAGTGACAAAAAGTATGCCAGAAGGTCAGAACACCATCCCAGCCCCATCCCCCTCCCCTCCCAGTGATTCAATTGACTGGTGCATAAGGAATGAGTAGATGTGCACTCATTCAATTGTTAAATCAGATATCCTTGACTCCAAGCTAAGGAATAGGTACCAAATAATGAATTTCTATGGAAATGATTTCAATGTTTAAGTTATCAGGTACAGGTCTCCATTCTTCCACCCTAGAACAGAACTGAACTTAAGCATGGAAGTGCCATAAATTCGTAATACATATACAGTTTTAAGTGAAATCAATTTTCACTCAGCAAAGTTTGTTTTTGTAGTAAAGCACTTGTGATATCATTCTCAGCGAACAAAATAAGCACATGTAAAAGGTCTTCTATGCATGCTTACTCCTTGCCTTGATGGGGGATTTTTATATACAGTATGAATTTCTGTTGTTGTGTGAATTTATTTGAAGTCTTTTAATAGTACATACCATACAACTTAAATATGGCAGCTATTATAGCCCATGCACCCCTGTTGTGACTTCATTCTCAAACATGATTCTTATGATTGTTTTATTTCTTATATACCAGATTACTCCAAACATTTACATCGGAATTGTTTGAATTTCTTTCTTTATTGTATTCAATCATATAAGTATTCATGGGTAAAAGTATTTACATTTTTACAATAATTAGATATTTACTTATTGCATTTTTAATGAATATTTTGGTGAAATGAACTACACTTTCATATTTCTCTTAAAACAAATCTATATTATGCTTAGATTCCTCCACTTTAACAATATTATATGGAAGCAAATTATATGATGATAACAAGAAAGGTATTTTGTGTCAATCAAATGTTTCTTTATTAATGCTTTGTTTTCATGTTATTTTCATGCCTGTCACACCTCTTTCGCGTAAACTTAGAAATGAATGGGTTGAAAAGCTTGTTTGAGACACTTACCGTAAATTCTCGCAAATCTCGGCCGCCCTAGGAAACTCGGCCACTATAATTTTTTTACAAAATAATTACTGGGGAATCTCGTCCACCCTCTATCAACCCAAGCTTTCGTTTCAATTGTTAATATCGGCGAACTTCGGCCACGCTGTCTGAGCTTTGATTGCTATTTTCGGAGAATTTTGGCCAACGAAAATCGTAATTAATAAAAAGTGTCTGAGATTTGCGAGAATTTACGGTATGCTTTTAATTTGACCTTTGAAGCCAATTAAGAGATCTTATTTGATATTGATTGTCAGTTATTGCCAGTTGCACTGCTGAGATGTTTTTTGTTATGAACCTTGTAGTTGTTAAGTACAAAGGGGTGGTTTTTACCAGAACTGATCATTGATCTATGTGTCATATGTGTGTTTATGGTGATGCAATGCTATTACCTTATAATGGTATGGTATGTTTGTTTACAGTCCAACTGCTGACACGATTGACATGTGAATTGAACACTTCAAATGCTAAGGCTTCTTTCGTCCTAGGTAGGACGCAAAGATTATTGAAAACCATCTAAACCCTGTCACGTTGATATTCATTGGATAGCTTTCGCTGAGGGCTCTCAGATGAGTACTTATGTGCCAGGGTTTCAGTCATTTTCCATGTGATTTGCATCATTTTGTATTGGCCAAATTAGCCACCAGCAACATAAGGGTTAACACTCTATTCTGCCCAATTGCTTGTTATGAATGTGCCAATTATGTTTTCTCAACAGAGGGAATATTTCAGGACATTCGAAATAATCATTCATTGTTTTATGAGAACGATGTTCATTCATTGGTTTTGTGGTATGTAAACTGAATATAGATACATGGTAAATATGCATCACAACTATTAAATTATGTTGGGAAACTAGACCATTGTGATATTCTTGCCCTGAATGGGTATAGACGCATACAGAGGTGAATATTACAATTATGATAGACTTCATACACATATCAATTTTTACAACTTCTCCTAAATTCAGGTTTGCAAATGCAATTGGGATAAGAAAACTGGTCTTGCATAATTCTAAAATATTTGCATAATTGTCTTAGTATCTTAGTGCCATAGCTAAGATTATGAAAATGCCTTTCTGAAACAGCAATCTCAGATTTCCTCCCATCCAGGTTTAGCTACTCAGCTACTTCAAATCCTTAAACCAACTACATTCAGTAGCCTGTTGTGTCAAAAAGGACAATTAACACTGTCTTAGAAGATTGCTTAATGGGAAAATATTTGTTACTAACCTAATAAATGTTATAATCAAAAGATTTCCAGAGAAATTTCTGCCTGACTGAAAAGTTGTTTTTCATACAATTGCCTGTACAAAAGACTGGCCCGGTCCTACTTTCTAGGGTGAACTGTAGGCGCAAATGCACTCAATTTAATCAACCCACCTTGATGCACTAAGTTACTGCACTAGGCCAGCCTTTTATATGAACCCTGGCCGACTTCAAGGTGTGATCTTTAATCATAGTAATCAAATTTGCACACCTCACTATTATTTCCACTCCTCTACTTCCTGTTTATAAGTCAATTAGTGTTCAATCAATATGGTATAATACCTGGTGGTATTGTGCTAGTGTAAGGATGGGCTTATGCATGGGCAAGGTTTCCGGTGTGGTACTCAAATGGAATTTACATCAATTTCATTAGCCAAATAAAGGAATATTATACAAACGAGCACTATTATGAGCTGTGAGAATTGCATTTTTTGGTGACATTGTGCAAGACTTATAGAACATATATATGACGGTTTTGTTGAGGTTTTCAGTGTCAAAGATTTCTTAACCATAGAATTGTTGCTTTAGGGAAAATAAAGCATTGTCATGCAAGGAGGAGATATCTGTAACACATGGAAATTATTGCCATGAGATATATAGAAAAGGCCAAAGTATGTTGTAAGTAAGGAGATGCCTAGCAATAGTGATAATCATTGGTGCTGCAAAAACCTAGCATTTGGTTAAAAGAAATATTTCAAGTAAGGAGACAAAGCGTTCAATGAATTGTGATGTTCAGTGTGTTGAAAAGCTCAAGGAATGGAGATGTTCAATGTATGGAGATGTTCACTGAATCGAAATGTTCAATGCATGGGAGGTTCAAGGTTAAGAGACAAAGCATTCAAAGTATTGAGATATTCAGTGTATTGAAGTGCTCAATGAATGGAGATATTCATTGAATGGAAATATTCACTGTATTGAAATATTTAATGTATGGGAGGTTCAAGTTTAGAAGACAAAGCGTTCAAAGTATTGAAATATTCAGTGTATTTAAGTTTTCAATGAATGGAGATATTTAGTGTATTGAAATGTTCAATGTATGGGAGGTTCAATGTTATTAGACAAAGCGTTCAAAGTATTGAAATATTCAGTGTATTAAAGTTTTCAATGAATGGAGATATTTAGTGTATTGAAATGTTCAATGTATGGGAGGTTCAATGTTATTAGACAAAGTGTTCATAGTATTGAGATATTCAGTGTGTTGAAGTGATCAATGAATGGAGATATTTAGTGTATTGAAATGTTCAATGTATGGGAGGTTCAATGTTATTAGACAAAGCGTTCAAAGTATTGAGATATTCAGTGTGTTGAAGTGATCAATGAATGGAGATATTTAGTGTATTGAAATGTTCAATGTATGGGAGGTTCAATGTTATTAGACAAAGCGTTCAAAGTATTGAGATATTCAGTGTGTTGAAGTGATCAATGAATGGAGATATTCAGTGTGTTGAAATGTTCAATGTATGGGAGGTTCAATGTTATTAGACAAAGCGTTCAAAGTATTGAGATATTCAGTGTGTTGAAGTGATCAATGAATGGAGATATTCAGTGTGTTGAAATGTTCAATGTATGGGAGGTTTAAGGTTATTAGACCGAGGATTCATGTATTGAGGTGTTCAGTTTGTTGGAATGTTCAATTTATGGGATATTCAATGTTCAATCGATGGAAATGTTCAATATGGGGATGTCTTTGGTAAGGGGTATATCCATAGAAGTATGGATATACTGTAGAACACACATATGACGCGTGTCCCAAATATATCGAATTTGGGAGTTTTCGCATCATAGCATATTTTTATGTTAGCGACGGTAGCCGCCGCTAACATAAAGAAAGTACAAATAAAAAAGTACAGCGTTTTTATATATAGCGAAATGGAACCACACGCTATGTACACTATGTATAAACAGACGCGCACATTGTGTGTTCTTAGTACTCAATGCATGTAATATGTATGCACTGTATACAATACGTACACCAACCTGTACAGGTTCATAGTAGAAGTTTATCAATGGGATAGAAATACAGCGTTCAGAACTGTTCTATGAGAGTATAGGGTTGTATTTGTACTTAGTAAAGGAATTGCTCAAGAAATAAGAAGCAATAATGTGTCTAGGTGTTTTGGCAGCTTCACCCTGTACTTAGTTCTCTAGTCCAACGGGGGTATATGTGTTGTGAATCTAAATTAAGAATTAAGGAGTGTTTAATGTAAAGGTTCTCTGTGATGCTGACAGGTCAGTGTATTCAACCACTATTCACCTCAAATTGAGGTTTTATGTAGTGAATTAGTGTACAGACCCCTTATTATACACAATCAATATATCATACATGAATTTATATGTTGAAAAGTTTGAAATAATATTTTACCCCTCTTAAAGGGCATTTAACCTTGATGAAATTTTCCCCTCTGGATATTTTAGATAAACAAGAATTCTTTAAGTTTGAATTTCGTTTAAATAAAGAAATGAAGTTACTCAAACTCATGTAAAAAAAATGATATTGTTAATACCAACACTTCAGGGAGTGCATATCATAAATCAGGTTTAGCTGTTGACATACCTTTCTTACCAGTAGATTAGGAAATTATATTATGTGTACAATATCATCTAACTTTAAACTTGATATTTGTACACATTTGTCAGGTAATGTTACAATTATGACTACCTAGATAAGGTCACATAGGATAAGTCAACGAGAGTGGTACTGCTATTAGTCTCTAGAGGACAGTACATTTTAGTATTGTGAACTTCCAATACAAAATTGCAAATGTTACTTAAATATTTCATCTTATGATGTAAATACTGTTATATATATATATATATATATATATATATATATATATATATATATATATATATATATATATATATATATATATATATATATATATATATATATATATATATAGGTCACTGAACAAGAATCGCACATTAGTTCATTAGACTTAAGATTTGATATACAAGCAAATTTGCCTAACTCAGACGTAAGTGGACCCGCAAAATTAGCTGATCTATTAAACTTATGCTGATAAGTGGGCTGCATGATGAAGCAATTGGGATGAGATTGTTTTCGGGGAAAGTGTGTGTTTTGAGTCTGAGATAGGCAAATTTGCCCTTATCACACTACTAAGAATATGCACAACCTATCTATACTATACTTGCACTATGCACTTGAGAGTACACTTTATTGGACTAAGTAGATGTAGTAATGCTACTAACATTACATATTGGGAATTTCTTGAACTATAAACTATACTATGTTGCACTTTGAATTGCTACTTAGATAATTCCTGGCATATATGCTACTCCTCAAGTAAAAAAACCTCACTATCTTTCTTCGATTGGATATATCATCCTTTTTCTCTATTTCTCTATTTTCTATTTCATAACTTATCTTTCTTAAATCATCCTACTTAGGAAGTTGATCAATAATGTGTGTAGTGTAATAAAGCATTGTAGTTTTGTGTTAGCTGTTTTACTAGGTATGATAATTGCATTTTAGTTTTAGTTTGAACATTTGTTTTCTTATTGAAAATGACCCGAAATGAACAAAATATATGAATGGTGGCCGCCATGTTACAGTAGGAATTAGGGCATTATCACATTAAGAACACAATACACAATCGGTCATTTCAGTTAATACTTGAATAAATGAATTTTAAGACCTTGATCCATTTTCATTATGCATATATTTTCTGCCTATTGTTTTCAAAAATAGGCTAATGTCTTCATTTGCCTATCTATTATCAGAATTATGATTATGGAAAGAAATTGAAATATGCCATATTAAGGTTAAAGACTTTATTTATCCTCCATATGTTTATCCATTTTGGGTCTACATTATATTGTTATGACATCAAAAATTTGAAGGATACTATATTAGAGTTAAAAGCTTAATTAACACTTCAATTGTTTATCCATTTTGTGATTGTACTGGCCCTGATGATACTTTCGCCCAGTAGGGTTTCAATCAACTGTAATCTACTAGCCCTTTAAAGCTTTTCCGAGCACAATCACATAGGTAACAAAATCATATTAAGTTGCTAAATATTATCTTATACAGGAATACACATGTTACTAGCTTGCTACACATGTACAATTTATCACATTCCTTCTAATCTAATGCTATTGTTAGATCCTGCTCAAATGTGTGTTTTCCCTTCTGTTATACTAATGCTCCACATATCAGGTAGATTATTGGATATCACAATTTTCGCATAATTATCACTAAAGCTGTCAATTTATAGAGATTCATCTCAAAACTATTGCTGGTCAACTTTTTAAAATTGAGTACAGCTAATTTCAGCATTCATCTACTTTTTCAATATTCTGAGAACCAGGTTCGCTCCAATACTATGGGCCAATGGTCTATAGCCACAGAGTTACAATGTATTCCTATAGCTAAGGCGTATGAGTTCTGTCATATTAATCTTGAATTTATTTATCATATCTTGATTTACATTGCAGTGATATTTATTACTTTTAAGTGATTGTTATTTTGTTACGTTGAAACAGGTCAGGGATATTGCATTTTGTTATTGTTATTTGAATCTGTTATTCAATGCCTTTGTTATTGATCGAGTACAAGCACTATTTCTAGAGTTGACTGGAGCGAGTAGGATTCCTGTAAAATGGTTCAAGGTCACTTAGCATGGACATGTCCCAACAGTGTCATCATGCGCAGATTATCAAGATTCTGTCATGAAAATTTGGTCAGGTCTACATCCAACAAATGGCATGTAAGGGGCACCAGGGTCTGACAGTTAAGAGATTTTTTGCTAAGAAGTAATGACTAACAAGTGTGGTAACATGAGGTCTAGGCTTAATTGATGGAGTGAAAAGGTAGACCAGTCTCTAACTTCAGCACTTCGACACACTTCCAAATACAACTAATTTGGTAGTAGAAAGCGTTTGTGTGGCTTTACAGCAAAATCTATGAGCCAAAAAATTTGCTACCGCAATAAACCTCTTAACTGAGAAAAAATATTATTCTAAATTTTAGAATTTCAATTTCATAAAATTCTATATTAGCAATTGACTTGTTAGTTATCAAAGTAAGCCTACATGAAAATTGTATTTCCTTGTTGGTTTTGACAAATTATAAGAAAAAATTATTATTTACCTAATAATTTGATTCTTGCAGTTATACTAGATCCTCTATTCTTGTTTATAGTAGGTATACCACATTGTCAGACCCTGGCTCTATGATGTTTTTTCTTGATTGCTTGGAAACTTGAATAAGTTATGTTTGTGATGTCATTTCATCAATAAAGGCAGATGTTTGCTTAATTGCCAAATGCTTTTTTGTTTTCCTTATACACACCTCTTTGCAAAACTTGAATCTCTGGGTCTCTGGGAGGCAGGCAGTATTAGGAAATTGTTAAGGTATCGTATTGTTAAGGAAATATCAATATAATATTTTATATCTTTTTAACCCATTAACACTCAGAGCAGCCAAAAGAGGCCTGACGATTTTGGAAATATTTAACTTACAAACACATTTTCTTGATAACATTTGAAAGAGAAATGTTGATCACAATCCAGACAAGAATTCTCCTCCAAATATTTTGTGAATTTTTACTTTATTTAAAAGATATTTTCAAAAGTAGGAGAGTTTCAGACGACACTTTCTAGAGAAACTCTTAAGTGTGAATGGGTTAAGGTGCCAATCCCTGTGCATTTTGCACCTCGCATGTGGATAGGTGATTTACAAAAGTCTTAAAACAAGAGAGACGCCAGTGGCGTCAAGAGATTGTTTGATGTGTAATTTTTTTATTGTTAATTTTTTCAATTTTATGTTTTTCCGTTATTCGTATTTTAAGTTTTAGTCATTGTAATTTTTAACTTTGGTAAGTTTTTTTGTTTAGGCGTTTGTGGTGTTTGATGTGTGTTCTATTTGAATAAAGATTTGGTCGTGGTCTGAGTTATATGTTTTTAGAACGTTACTTGTTGTTTCTTTGTTAAGGTTAGTGTATATGTGATCTATCAGTGTTTGTTGTTTTGTTGTCGCTGTTGTAATGTGCTGGCGTGTTTGTGTGGAAGTGCATATGTCTTTGGAAGCTTTCAGATTTTTTGACATGAGGTGTATGTTAAAGTCTCCTATAATTATTTTTGATTCATTTGTTGTTACGGCTTCTAACTGTTTTAGGTCGTCGTGGAATTGTCCACCACAGTGGGAGTCTCTAGCTCCTCACCATCATGTGGACCTGACTCCCCCGCAGACCCCCACCTCTTCCCAGACGACTCCAGTTCTCCTGCATTGCGATGTGAGTTCACATGTGCCCCATGCATGAAATTAGGACTAAAACCTCCTCGCTTATCCACACGTTCTGACCAGTGAACAGGACTGGTTGTATCAGCCGACCTCTCTGAGTGTATGGATGAGCGACGTGAATGATCGCTGCAGTCTGATGGATCAAAGCTGACCGGCGTTCCGGCGTCGTAGCGAGGTGAGGGTTCATCGAGCGTCACAGAAACTGTCACGCTCTCCCGCTTCTGCCGGCTGTTGTTGATCTGAGAGTTCAAGTCGTTCTTGGGTATCATGTGGGCACCCTTGGTGGTAGTGGTGTTCTCCTGAATAAACTCCATGAAGCTATTGGCAGCATTCTCCCCCTCCTTCTGCAGGATGTAGCTATAGAACTCTCGCTGCAGGTGGAGGTTACACGTGAGTGCCTTGCCGTCCAGATCCTGTCCCACTCCCACGGGCTCGTTACTCCCTAGTGCCTTCCTCTGGCACTGGGAGGTCTGCTGCACCATGGACTGAGCACCCAATGTGATGCTCTGCACCTTGTAAGTGTCTAGCAGATGCACCGGGGCGTGTTTGACGTTCGGGAGTGTCTGGATGTGAGGTGCACCCTGGGACTGTAGTTTAGCAGGCGAGGAGGGACTGCTCCCGTTGGCACCAGGGGGCGATGTCGACAGCTGGTGGGCCTGGACCTGAGACAGGGCACCTGAGGGGGGCAGGGGGTAGTGGTGCCCTGGTACGCGCTGACTGAAGGGGTGCCCCAGAAAGGGCGACATGCCAGGGTGTCCTGCCCCGGGCACTGGGGAATGGTGCCAGGGGGGTATGAAACCGTACGGCGTTATGAGAGGTCCATGAGGAATACCTGGGTAACCCAACCGTGGTAAAGGGTGGGGTAGCGCTGGTCCCTGAAGCCGTGCTGATGAGATGGGTCACCGTGGGCTGTGTGTAGGGGTGGTGTTGACCTGCATACCCTTCCCCTGGGGTGAGATGGGTCTGGTAGGTGTGGATGGCCCAGGGCGCGTCACTGATACCACTGTATACTGACTGGCCCCAGGACTGCTGCCGCTCCCAGCTACCACCGGGCTTCCACCCCGCTTGTTGTTGGGCGAGATCGCTCCTATTGGGATGGGGGACCGCACCACTGGCGGAGTCTTGACCGGAGAGGAAGGCATCTTGGGTGATACAAATGCAGGGAGATGCTGCCTGGGCCCGAGCACTGGGTTAAAGGGGTATGGGACCGGCATCGGCATCATAGGGTAGAAGCCTGCATACTTCAGGTCTGCTACTTCACTCATGTTGAGAAGAGTTTCTAGGGACAGAACTGCAGGCAGCACTAAACATCAGGTAGACTGAAGGTACATCAGAGAAATTCAATACACCATGCAACCTGAAAAAATAATCAAACATACCATCAAAGCAACACAAAAATATCAACACAAAACATATCTCACCAAATGCAATCTTATATTATCACACCGACACAATATCTTCTTTAAACAGTAATTGTTTTGTTTGAGGGACAGTGAAGATTTGCATGGTTTCTATATTTTGTGGATGTGTTTTTATAAATGTGTATATTGAGTGATAGTTTTGTATTGATATTTTTGTATTTATTTCAATTTAATGTATGCTTACTATTTTGGGTTGTCAGGTGAATCAAGTTCCTATGATGCTCTTTGGTGTAGATGCAGTATGATGTCGAAGCCTGCTTCTATGAGTGCTGCCTGCAGTTATGTCCCTTGACACCCTTCTCACCATGAGTGAAAATGCAATCCTGAAGTATGCCATCCCATGCATTCGCATTACATGCTCTTTGGGCTTATAAGTTTGTGACCAATAAATTATAACAGTACACACTTTTCCTGTCACCCAAAACAATTAAAATCATATCTTTATCTAAAATACAACAACAGTGAGAACGGAAGGGATGGCAGGGTTAAAGGTCTGCTAACTTCAGGACTGCATACTACACTCATGGTGAGAAGGGTATATATACTGACTGCTGAAATCGCGATAAAAATATTTACTACTTCCGGTTTTTTCAAAGTTGTTTTTTTACGATTGTGGGGAACAAAGAAATTCCACAAATGGGCAGGATGGATTATTTAGAGTCTGTTTTCTTGAAGTTGAAACTTTTTTTCCGGTTTTAGTGGCGAAATTAATAAGTAAATTTAGAATTTCGCCAGGGTTCCTAAATCAACATTCCAAAAAGCCGTTTTTGCCGTTTTTTTCCGAAGTCGCCAATTTTTTTCAAAAATTACAAATATAACCAACAAGTTATGATAATAGGGTAAAAGCCCTATTTGTTGCGAACACTTTGATGGGTCATTTGTAAATTTTGACCCAGAAACGGCGACGTGACAATTTATTGAAAAAAGTATGTTTTTTGTGTGAAAAGCACACAATGCAGTTACCTCGCTAATGTCAAAAAAATCAACTACCTGTTGTAGCGAAAAGCTATTTTCTCGCTTCCAACCTGAAGTTGAAATAAAAAAATGATTGAATCAGATAGATGATCATCTCATCTATCCAGGTAGGTAGTCATATTGTGATCGGCGGGTGATAGTTTGATGAAACTGACAGAAATCGGCGAGGTACCATTGAAAATCGCCATGGTCAACACGACATCATCGATGCGTGTTGACAAATATCTCAAAATATTTACGATTTTCCGAAACCAAAAGAACTAATCTTAATAATATAGATACTTGGCAAGTTAATTCTTTTGGTTTCAGAATTTCAGAGTTAGAGATGGCCACAAACGAAAGCTTTGAAACCGGGGTGCAAATTTCGTCAATCCCGATATTCAAAATGGCGGACCGTATCCATGCCAAAAATACGTGAATGAACACGTAAGTAGTATAGTACAAAAAGGGATACAAATAGCCGCTCATTGGTTAATAAACCGCGGGAAAGAGTACCACGTGGTGTGACGGTGAGCCAGTGAAACCGCTCATTGGATAAAATCATATCTTTATCTAAAATACAACAACAGTGAGAACGGAAGGGATGGCAGGGTTAAAGGTCTGCTAACTTCAGGACTGCAGAATGAACACGTAAGTAGTATAGTACAAAAAGGGATACAAATAGCCGCTCATTGGTTAATAAACCGCGGGAAAGAGTACCACGTGGTGTGACGGTGAGCCAGTGAAACCGCTCATTGGATAAAATCATATCTTTATCTAAAATACAACAACAGTGAGAACGGAAGGGATGGCAGGGTTAAAGGTCTGCTAACTTCAGGACTGCATACTACACTCATGGTGAGAAGGGTATATATACTGACTGCTGAAATCGCGATAAAAATATTTACTACTTCCGGTTTTTTCAAAGTTGTTTTTTTACGATTGTGGGGAACAAAGAAATTCCACAAATGGGCAGGATGGATTATTTAGAGTCTGTTTTCTTGAAGTTGAAACTTTTTTTCCGGTTTCAGTGGCGAAATTAATAAGTAAATTTAGAATTTCGCCAGGGTTCCTAAATCAACATTCCAAAAAGCCGTTTTTGCCGTTTTTTTTCGAAGTCGCCAATTTTTTTCAAAAATTACAAATATAACCAACAAGTTATGATAATAGGGTAAAAGCCCTATTTGTTGCGAACACTTTGATGGGTCATTTGTAAATTTTGACCCAGAAACGGCGACGTGACAATTTATTGAAAAAAGTATGTTTTTTGTGTGAAAAGCACACAATGCAGTTACCTCGCTAATGTCAAAAAAATCAACTACCTGTTGTAGCGAAAAGCTATTTTCTCGCTTCCAACCTGAAGTTGAAATAAAAAAATGATTGAATCAGATAGATGATTCAAAATGGCGGACCGTATCCATGCCAAAAATACGTGAATGAACACGTAAGTAGTATAGTACAAAAAGGGATACAAATAGCCGCTCATTGGTTAATAAACCGCGGGAAAGAGTACCACGTGGTGTGACGGTGAGCCAGTGAAACCGCTCATTGGATAATACACCAGACACAAACCACGTGGTAACACCCCGCCCAGAACTATAAATAGGCAAAATGGCTGCGATGAAGCGGCAGATCGATCGATAAAGAAAGTCCAATAAAAACGAACTATAAAGTAAACAATATAAAAATAATTTTGGATTTTGTTCTTATTAAGACATAAACACAAAAGGTAATGTAATTGAAAATAAACATAAGGACCGAAAACACCGCCAATACACACAAGAAAACATGCGCTAGGGCAAATCAGATCACACCACAAGATCACTACGCATGCAGGTCACGAAAAATTAGCATAATAATATATGCGGCGCCTGCGCAAACACACTAGGGTGACGCAGCGCCATGACGACCAACACAACCCGGAGACCGACTAGACAGGATTGTGAGAGCGTAAAGAAAAGTAGGTAACTCAAAACACCCCCAAATATCTCACGAATAAAAAGAGGAATCAAAACCAAACCCAAAATAGTCTCTTAAACACCCCCCAAACACACAAACACCCAAAACGAATTCACGAAAAATGCAACCAAATCAGAGATAGGTCCGACAAGAACCCACAGAAACCTGGGAAAGACGACCTACGAAATATTGGAAATGGCTCCCACCGGCTCCCACCGATGGGTAAGACCA
>OZ012689.1:47306054-47338554 GCA_963942565.1 Maea johnstoni | reverse complement strand
AGAGTAAATAAGCCTTTAATTTTAAGCATAAAATTTGAACACTTTTCGCAGTATAAAAGTTGATTTCAATTATGTTTTTGTTTAAGTCCCTTACTTTTTAAATACAGGTCCACCAACCTTTTCAAGTCTAATACATTTAGGAATTTAGAAATGCTTATAAAATCTCCCTCCCCCTCACAAAATAAACAAAGCACCATGTATTTGGTAGTTTTCTATAGGGTGGGATAAGCAGAACCACAATTTTATGCACTTTAAAAAAGGGTATGTTTTGAAGTTGGTCCATATACCCATGAGTGTTTTGAGGGTGTTTTTCTTAGATCAAGCTGTGGTGACAGGGTGGTCCCTTGTGGGATATGTACCTTGAATATTTCCGGGAGGTCAGGGTGGATCAAAGGGGAGAGGAAAGAGAAGGAGGAAGAATCAGTCTCTGAACAAGGAAACATTAATGCAATTCAAACTATGTATGCACAATATAAATATATATATATACATATATATACATATATATATATATATATATATATATATATATATATATATATATATATATATATATATATATATATATATATATATATATATATATATATATATATATATATAATATATATATATATATATATATATATATATATATATATATATATATATATATATATATATATATATATATATATATATGTATATATATATGTATATATATATATATATATAAATATATATATATATATATATATATATATATATATATATATATATATATATATATATATATATATATATATATATATATATTTATATATATATATACTGTAGAAAAGGCAAAGTTCGCGAGTGCGATTATTTCGCGAATATGCGAACTAGCATCGCACTCGCGATCTTATCGCACGCGATCAATTATGTGCGTAGTTACGTTGTTCACCACTCCAGGTGGTGGCGCGTCGGTCAGTGAATATCACTCCAAGACGGTCGAGGCTGAAATGAAGAAAAATACGTCCAATAACTTCACAAAGCTTTTATAATATGATACATTGATAACTTATGAATAAGTTACCAGTGTATCTTATCATAATTCGCATACTTATCTGTCCAATTTGTAGGATACCTGTGCCAAGTTATGGATTTTTTTACGAGAAACAAGATGGCTGCCGCCATTGTTCCATAGAAAGGGAGACTCAGACGGCTGTTGAGATGGATACAATTGATCAATTATCAACATACATACAAGTGTATGTTGATAATTATCAGAATAATATATATGATATTTAAAGAAATAATGATATTTTTCCTGTCTCGGATTGAATCTTCGGCCGGGCAATTGCAGTTGACGAGTATATACGGCACATACCGCCATAGCGTGATTCTCACTCGTAGCCGATCCGAGGCTGAAACGAAGACAAATATATGCAATAACTTCACAAAATCATTATAATATGACATATTGGTAACTTATGAGTAAGTTACCAAGGTATCATATTATAAATCCCATATTTACCTGTCCGATTTTGTTGAAACTTCTGCCAAGTTAAGGGCCGCAAGATGGCCGCGGAATGTTTGCATTTCTTTAATTACTGTTTGGTTCAATAGATGGCGCTGTAAAACTCGTTCACTTGCGAAATAAAGTACACGCGAAAAACCGAAAATCGGCTATTCGCGAATTTTTTGTAGCGCGATATATACCTATTCTACAGTATATATATATATATACATATATATATATATAGTTACCATAAGGTCCTTACAGGGATATTTGCCTGACCAGGGAAAGAGATTCATGGAATCATGATACTGTTATATAGGCATAACCCATTCATGCCTAGAAATTGCCTTGAGGAGTAGGGTCTGCTCAGTCAATTCAAAGATAATTCAACTCCAACGCAGATCCAGAGGTGGTTCGAGATTTTGATTTTCTTGCTAGGGAATTTTCAATTTACATTAGTTATACTACATCTAGGTAGATGTACCTCTCTATTAAAACGGACCTCCCTCATACAGATCAGAACCCCTACATAGAAATCCTGCATCAACCCCTAGGATTTAATATCAAATTCACAAAGCATTTAACCCTTTCAATGCTGAGACTACTTTTGTCTAAGGCACAAAAACTCAAAGTCTTGAAAATCATCTAAACCCCATCATCTTGGTATTTATTAAAAAGCTCTCATCGAGTACTCTCAGATGAGTACCCATTTGCCAGGGTTTCTAATTATTTCTCAGCTTTTTTCACATTATTCCGTATTGATCAAATTAGCCACCAGCAGCATAAGGGTTAATAAGAGACTTGTATTTTTAGAGACTCGTTGTTGGAGTTCTGAGCGATTTTTCTTGTTCAAGTATTTTCCATAAAAATGCTCTGATATCAACAAATGATCATGATTTCACACCCTATGCATAACTCCATCATGGATCGATGGCCATTTGTGTCATGCATTACAACATTCATTTCATACTGCCAATCGATTTGTGGTTGTGACAAAAATCGTCGCTGAAGACAGTAATCATCAATAGGAGAGATAATATGAATTGTTTTTCTATTGTTTTGTATTGTTCTTTTCATTATTGTGTCAAGATTTAAAGATTAGGAGGAGATCTCTTTAGAACAGGGGTCTCCATGTCAGAAACAATTTCAGGTAGAATTGACACCTGTATACCTGTGTAAGTTGACTTGACCTCAGCCAACAAACTGAGGTTGAAAAGCAAGTTTTCAATCTATATTTCAATTCAATGTTTAACCACATTCAAATCGATGTGAAAGGAAACTTATTATGAACATCAAATCACACAATCATATCTTCTTTAGTCATACCTGTCAACTTCTAATACTTATTCGCAAACGATAACTGGGTAGAGATGTAGCCAGGATTTAATAAGTGGTTGATACATTTAACAGTGGTGTTTAATAGTTAATATAAAATTACCTATTTGTGTGGATGTCATCTCCCAGTGCATTGATCTCTGTACGGCATTCTTCCAGCGCCCAAACCTGTGATCTCTGGCCGAGGCACCTATGGTCGGGAAGAAAGTATCGGTGGTGATGGTGGTCTCGTCCTCAGAGGATACGCTCCACACGCCCACCGCCATTCCAGCGGCCATGGCTGCTCCCAGGGCGGTCGTCTCAGGCATGGAGGGACGCACTGAAAACAAACAGAGATAGGAGTTTCTGTTGAGATAGGGGAGACTTAAACTCATCAAAATCAAACAAAGATATGATATTGTTTCTAGATAGGTGAGACCTAAATACCACACCAGCTGCATAGCATGAACTCTGACCTGCATTTCCTGTCATCCCAATTCTACCTGTATGGATAGGATGGGTTACAAATCATACCACCAGGTGGCTCTGGGTGATACGAGGCTGAGAAAAGTTGACTCACCTACAGGTATACCGACCAGGTCTGACTGAATCTGCATGAGCAGGGAGTTTCCTGTCATTCCTCCATCTACTTGTAAGGACAGGATGGGGACACCACTGTCTTGATTCATGGCCTCAAGGATCTAGAAAGCAAGAGAGGAAATAGAAAAGTTTGGAATGGAAGTTGTTAACACTGTCATGCCAGTAACACCCCCAAAACTATTTTGGGTATATCTTTGAAAAAGTAGCCCATTTCACAAAAGAAATTGAAGGGGACAACCTTCAAATTTCTTGTATATTCATGCTTAACCTTTTTAGACATGCAGATCTCCTTACAAATGTTGTGTGCACCTATTTTACTTTTAAAAATAATTAAAAAATCAATCTAAGTTCACCAAATATTTAACCCTTATGCTGCTGGTGGCTAACTTGGCCAAAACAAAATGATGCAAAAAATCTGAAAATCGGCTGAAACCCTGGCACATGGGTACTCATCCAAGAGCACTCAGTGAGAGCTTTCTAATGAATACCAACATGACAGGGTTTCGATGGTTTTCGAAAATCTTTGCGTTCTTGTGCTTTGGATGAAAATAGTCTTAGCATTAGAAGGGTTAAAGGAGAGTGCAAACAGGACCTGAATATGTGTAAATACAAGTCTCTTTAATATAACCCTGCTCCTGCTGAACCCAGAAATATCCAGGCAACACTTACTATCCTACTGCACTTTGCATAGCCAGGAAATATCCGCATGTACTTTCTGACCTGCCAAGGACCATTTGGCTGAGTTTGTCATTAGGACCCTCCACAGAGCATTTCTGATATTTTCTGATAGTTTTCTCCATAACCAATCAACTGGACACTTTAACTGTCTACCTACCTCTCTAGTCTGAAAGCAGACAGCCTCTAAGCAGGCACGAGCAATATGTCCCTTGTTCGTGAACTGCGATAAACCACAAATAATGCTGAAAAATAAAACAGATATCACAATTGATGGTAAATGACAACATAGCTCAGCCTACAAAACTGAAATGGGTTTTCAATATGAAATAATATTGACATTTCTTAAATGATACAGTATCTTCATTGTGTATCTTACTAACTGAACTTTTTAGCATCATCTTTCTGACATATTTTGATAAAAGAAAAACATTAACTAATGGTAGACTACTAGAAATCTTCAGTGAATTTACAAGTTCCATAGTGAATGTCAAAAAGTTCTTAAGATTGTTATTGTCCTTATTTTCTAGAGCTTGAGCACATTACGCTATCGGTCTTCTACCATTGGCACGCGTACAGTCAGACATGTATGGCATAACAAAAGACAAAAGAGCACAAAGCGCCCATGGATTGTTGCCATGATCGGCACCGCCTATGGGGTGCGTCTAAACAGGAGATCGCAAATACCTCTTCTGGCAATTTCTTTCTTAACTTGCAACTTGCACATGCCCTTATTTGGACGAATACTGTATATTTTGTAAATGATGGCTTAGGTCCAAAATAGTTTGTAAATGTATGATAGATCCAGATGATACATTTACAAAGGAGCTCTAAGCAGGAATGGGTGAGAGTTGTAAATGTATGACAGATCCAGATGATAATTTTATGCTCTAAGCGGCGGGAATGGGTGAGAGTTGTACGTACCCTCTTGCATCAGGCTGCCAGTAGGGACAGAAGAGTCCAGAGAAGGCCGGGACAAAATAACAACCATGCGTGCTCTCCACACTCTCTGCCAGGGGCTCTGAGGAGAAAACATACAGCAATGAATAATAGGACACATAAAGGCGAATTAAAGGGGAAATATCCAGTAAAATATTATTCATTTCAGAAAATATCTTTCAGTAAAATACTTTTCATATTAGAAAAAAAAATGTTTGAAAATCTTTCATTCAGTATTTTTTTTTTTTCAGTAAAAAATCATTCGAAAAAAACGTCATACTAGTACAGTAGCCAGCCACCCATTTTTGGGATTCAGGTTAACCCGAGAGCTAGAAAATTTCCGTTGGTATCATGTTTTAGGCCCACACTTGGGGCATACCGCCAGGGTGGATGTAGACTTCAGAAGTGGTGCACATCTTTTTAATGGGGTCATGTCTTAGACACCCCGATATTTGTAAAAAGGCCCCAAAATGGTCAAAATAATAGGTATAGGGGTAAGAAAGGCACCCTAAAAGATTCATAACTCAGCTTAAACCAAACATAAAGATGAATGTTTGGAATCAAAAAGTTGGTATGAATGAGAAGTATCTTTTGAAATAGTAAATACATAACTAACTCTATCCCATGATGTAATGAAGGTTGTTCAAGGTCAAAATGGCTGCCAAATCAAGAATCTGGAATTTTCCGATATTCTGTAGTTTCCGTTTATAAACTTCTCAGTTTTTTTGAAGGTATGTATTTCTTTTTTGTAGCTACTTTTTCTGAAGGAATGTCTTTTAATGGAATTGTTGAACATTTTAGAAAGTTCATTGACTAGGGTTTTAAGTCCAATTTTGAGCTGTAAGGTACAAAGTAGGGTACCAAGCCCACCTGGAGACCCCAAAAAGTGCCTAAAATGGTAAAAATTTGAAAATCAAAATGACTTTATCTTAAGTTTTATAAGTATGAAGGGAGCAGATGATGTACCAAAACATCAGGTTTAATTTTCTCCTCAATATGGAAGATTATGGAAAAAAAATATTGAAATTAAGGGGTTGTTGAAGGTCAAATAAAGGTCAAAATATCATTATTTCTCTAAAAAAATCACATTTTGATCAACAGATTTTGATGAAGTAGTTGTGTTTTGTCATTATTTAATTTCCAAACCAAGTTACCACAATAATTGACGGATAAATAATCTCAAATATGGTCCAACAAATCATTTTTTACTATTTACCGGTGAAAATATAGTAGTTTTAAGTCAATATGGAGGTGTAGAAGGTGGCATTTGGCTATTCCATGCTTATAATAAGTGTTTACGAATGGGTTGTGAGAAGGTGCTAGTATGGGACCACTATTTAGGTCATAAAAGTTGTGAGCACCAAACATTATAGGCATTGTTTGGTATCAAAATGTTTGTTGTAAGACAGTCTTTCCATTCCATGCAACCAACCTAGGGTAGGGTCTATTGTTGCGATACTAGAGGTCATTCAAGGTCAAACGAACCCCAATTTCATAATTTGAGGCATTTTGTCTTTGAATTTTCCATTAAGCAGCTTATCATATTCTCCTAGAATACATATTTTATCCTGGAAATATTTTTAGGTGAGAAACAATTTTTAAAAAGGATTCTGAGACATTTTTAGGTCATTTCAAGAGAAAGTCTGGAACAATTTGGAATATTTAGGGACCAAAATTACAAATGCCTGGTTACAGGTGCACTCACATATTTAAGTGAAGCAGCAGAAAGTTGACATAACAGATCGAGTCATATCTTATGGTATGTCAGTTTTCATTTTCAATAGGGAGAATAAGCCTTTTAACTGGCGGCATTACTTGCCTATTGTGTTTGTCATGTAAGATTATAAAGACAGTGTAAAATATCTCTGAGATTTAAGGAAAAAATGAAGGTCAAATAAAGGTCAAAACATCATTTTTTCTCTAAAAAATTCATATTTTTGATGAAGAAATTTTGATGGAGTAGTTTGTGTTTTGTTATTAAATAATATCCTAACCACATTACCACAATAATTGACAGACAAGATACCTTAAATATGTTTTAGCAAAACATTTCCATACTTTTCCTGTAAAAAAGTAGTTTTAAGTCAATATGGAGGTGTGGAAGGTGGCAATTGGCTATTCCATGCTTATAATAAGTGTTTACGAACGGGTTGTGAGAAGGTGCTAGTATGGGACCACTGTTTAAGTCATAAAAGTTGTGAGCACCAAACATTATAGGTGTTGTTTGGTATCTAAGTGTTTGTTGTAAGACAATCTCTCCATTCCATGCAACCAACCTAGGGTAGGGTCTATTGTTGCGATACTATAGGTCATTCAAGGTCAAACTAACCCCAATTTCACAATTTAAGGCATTTTGTCTTTTGATTTTCCACTTGGCAGCTTATCATATTCTCCTGGAATACTTATTTTATAATGGAAATATTTTTGAGGTGAGAAATATTTTTTAAAAAGGATTCTGAAACATTTTCAGGTCATTTCAAGAGAAAGTTTGAACCAATCTGGAATATTTAGGGGCCAAAATGACAAAATGCCTGATAACGGGTGCACTCAAATATTGAAGTGAAGCAGCAGAAAGTTGACATAACAGATAGAGACTCATATCTTATGGTATGTCAGCTTTCATTTTTAATGGGGAGAATAAGTCTTTTAACTTGCCTATTGTGTTTGTCATGTAACATTATAAAGGCAGTGTAAAATATCTCTGAGATTTAAGGACAAAATGAAGGTCAAATAAAGGTCAAAATTTCCTTTTTTCTCTAAAATTTCAAATTTTGATGATGACATTTTGATGAGGTACTTCTTTTTTGTCAATACATAATTTCCTAAGCATGTCACCACTTTAATTGACAGACAGGATACCTTAAATATGTTTTAACAAAAAAATTACCCTTTATCCGTGAAAATGATGTACTAGTTTAAAGGTAATATGCAGATGTGAATGTGCTATTGGACAATTCATGCCTAATCGAGTTGTTAGCAAGTGCTAGTAACATATGGGACCACTTTTTAGGTCATAAGAATTGTGAGCACCAAACATTATAGGCATTGTTTGGTATCAAAATGCTTGTAAGACAATCTTTCCATTTCATGCTACCAGGATAGGGTAGGGCATATCGCTGTGATATAAGAGGTCATTCAAGGTCAAACTACCCCCAATTTCATGACTAAAGGCATTTTGTCTTTAAATTGCCTGTGTAGTATCTCATCAAGTTCTCCTAGAATACATATTTAATGATAACTTTTCCTGCAAATATTATTTTTAGGTGAGAAATATCTTTAAAAAGAGAAACTCATGCCTTTTAAGGTTATTTCAAGACAAAGCCCATGCTAATCGTGAATATTCAAAGTCGGAAATGCTC
The DNA here is from genome assembly GCA_963942565.1 of Maea johnstoni. Classification (NCBI taxonomy): domain Eukaryota; kingdom Metazoa; phylum Annelida; class Polychaeta; order Spionida; family Magelonidae; genus Maea; species Maea johnstoni. The sequence continues at coordinate 47,330,187 of OZ012689.1, read as the reverse complement.
TATGTGACCTTTTGACCTTGGTTTGACATTCCATTTTTTCTTAAATCTCAATAATATTTAACGCTATTTTTAACCTTACGTGGCAAACACAAATTGGCAAGTTCAAAGGCGTATATGCCCAATTGAAAATGAAGGCTGACATACCATATGATAAGACTGTTGTGTCAACTTTCTGCTGCGAAATTGATATTTGGTTGCACCTAAAATCAGGCATTTTGGCATCTTGATGCCTAAATATTCACGATTAGCTCAGACTTTATCTTGAAATAACCTTAAAAGGCATGAGTTTCTCTTTTAAAAGATGTTTCTCACCTAAAATTAATATTTGCAGGAAAAGATTAGATATGTATTCTAGGAGAACTTGATGAGATACTACACAGGCAATTCAAAGACAAAATCCCTGAAGTCATGAAATTGGGGGTAGTTTGACCTTGAATGACCTCTTATATCACAGCAACCCCTACCCTAGCCTGGCTGCATGAAATGGAAAGATTGTCTTACAACAAGCATTTTGATACCAAACAATGCCTATAATGTTTGGTGCTCACAACTTTCATGACCTAAAAAGTGGTCCCATATGTTACTAGCACTTGCTATAAACAACTCGATTAGGCATGAATTGTCCAATAGCACATTCACATCTGCATATTACCTTTAAACTAGTACTTCATTTTCACAGGTAAAGGGTAATTTTTTTTGTTAAAACATATTTAAGGTATCTCGCCTGTCAATTATTGTGGTGACAGGCTTAGGAAATTATGTAATAAAGAAAGGGGTCTCTTATCAACATTTCATCATCAAAATTTGAATTTTTAGAGAAAAATTGACGTTTTGACCTTTATTTGACCTTCATTTTGTCCTTAAATCTCAGAGATATTTTACACTGCCTTTATAATCTTACATGACAAACACAATAGGCAAGTCAAAATACTTATTTTCCCCATTAAAAATGAAAGCTGACATACCATAAGATATGAGTCTCTATCTGTTATGTCAACTTTCTGCTGCTTCACTTCAATATTTGAGTGCACCCGTAATCAGGCATTTTGTCATTTTGGCCCCTAAATATTCCAGATTGGTTCAAACTTTCTCTTGAAAGGACATAAAAATGTCTCAGAATCCTTTTTAAGAAATATTTCTCACCTCAAAATATTTCCAGGATAAAATAAGTATTCCAGGAGAATTTGATAAGCTGCTAAGTGGAAAATCCAAAGACAAAATGCCCTAAATTATGAAATTGGGGTTCGTTTGACCTTGAATGACCTCTAGTATCGCAACAATAGACCCTACCCTAGGTTGGTTGCATGGAATGGAAAGATTTTCTTACAACAAACATTTAGATACCAAACAACACCTATAATGTTTGGTGCTCACAACTTTTATGACTTAAACAGTGTACTTGCGCCTTCTCACAACCCGTTCGTAAACACTTATTATAAGCATGGAATAGCCAATTGCCACCTTCCACACCTCCATATTGACTTATAACTACTTCATTTTCTCAGGTATGGGGTGGAAATGTTTTGCTAAAACAAGTTAAAGGTATCTTGTCTGTCAATTATTGTTGTAATGTGGTTAGGATATTATGTAATAACAAAACACAAACTACTCCATCAAAATTTCTTCATCAAAATATGATTTTTTTAGAGACAAAATGATGTTTTGACCTTTATTTGACCTTCATTTTTTCCTTAAATCTTGGAGATATTTTACACTGCCTTGATAATCTTACATGGCAATCCCAATAGGCAAGTAATGCCGCAAGTTAAAAGGCTTATTCTCCCTATTGAAAATGAAAACTGACATACCATAAGATATGACTGGATATGTTGTGTCAACTTTCTGCTGCTTCACTTAAATATGTGAGTGCACTTGTAACCAGTCATTTGTAATTTTGGTCCCTAAATATTCCAAATTGTTCCAGACTTTCTCTTGAAATGACCTAAAAATGTCTCAGAATCCTGTTAAAAAATTGTTTCTCACCTAAATATATTTCCAGGATAAAATATGTATTCTAGGAGAATATGATAAGCTGCTTAATAGAAAATTCAAAGACAAAATGCCTCAAATTATGAAATTGGGGTTCGTTTGACCTTGAATGACCTCTAGTATCGCAACAATAGACCTTACCTTAGGTTGGTTGCCTGGAATGGAAAGATTTTCTTACAACAAACATTTTGATACCAAACAATGCCTATAATGTTTGGTCCTTACAACTTTTATGACCTTTCAAGTGGTCCCATGATAGCATCTTCTCACAACCCATTCGTAAACACTCATTATAAGCATGGATTAGCCAAATGCCACCTTCCACACCTCCATATTGACTTAAAACTACTTCATTTTCACCAGTAAATGGTAAAAAATGATTTGTTGGACCATATTTGAGATTATTTATCCATCAATTATTGCGGTAACTTGGTTTAGAAATTAAATAATGACAAAACACAACTACTTCATCAAAATTTCTTGATCAAAATTTGAAACTTTTAGAGGAAAAATGACATTTTGACCTTTATTTGACCTTCAACAACCCCTTAATTTCAAAATTATTATTCCATAATCTTCCAGATTGAGGAGAAAATTAAACCTGATGTTTTGGTACATCATCTGCTCCCTTCCTACCTATAAAACTTAAGATAAAGTCATTTTGATTTTCAAATTTTTACCATTTTAGGCACTTTTTGGGGTCTCCAGGTGGGCTTGGTACCCTACTTTGTACCTTACAGCTCAAAATTGGACTTAAAACTCTAGTCAATGAACTTTTAAAATGTTCAACAATTCCATCAAAAAACATTCCTTCAAAAAAAGTGGCTACAAAAAAGAAATACATACCTTCAAAAAAACTGAGAAGTTTATAAACGGAAACTACAGAATATCGGATAATCCCAGATTCTTGATTTGGCAGCCATTTTGACCTTGAATGACCTTTATTACATCATGGGATAGAGTTAGTTATGTATTTACTATTTCAAAAGATACTTCTCATTCATACCAACCTTTTGATACCAAACACTCATCCCTATGTTTGGTTGAAGCTGAGTTATGAGTGTTTTAGGGTGCCTTTCCTACCCCTATACCTATTATTTTGACCATTTTGGGGCCTTTTTACAAATATTGGGGTGTCTAAGACATGACCCCATAAAAAAGATGTGCACCACTTCTGGAGTCTACATCCACCCTGGCGGTATGCCCCAAGTGTGGGCCTAAAACATGATACCAACGGAAATTTTCTAGCTCTCGGGTTAACCTAACTTCTAAAATAGAGCCCTTTTCTTGATCTGGCTACTGGACTATACAGTAAAATGAACTGGTCCCAAACATTGAAAATCTCCATTAAGTATTTTTTTTGTTTAGTTAAAAATTCATTAGGTAAAAGAATCATTCAGTAAAATGCACTACTGGTGCCCCCAACTTACCTATGTCTCGTGACTTCTCAATCATACCCATATTGTCCCTCAACCATTGTACTGCGGCTCCGGCAATAGCTACGGATCCCTAGAAAATACAACAGGTAAGCTCAGAAGACATCTTCAGATGTAACAGGAGATTAAAAAAATGGTCGTCATTTTTTTAAGGTAGGCTCAATACAAAACAAGCTGCTTTGTGCTGATGTCACATTTTTATTTAACAGCTATTGCAGATAAATCTAAAGACCTCTCTTCCACAGCTTCATCATAGTCAAAACATGAAATCTAACTTTCAGCAATGTTTTTGATTTTTTGTGATTTTAATGATAAATAGCTAAATGTGGAGTATAAATGTTTGCAATCTAAATGGCCATATCTTAAAAGTTGTGTTTTCCATTCTTGTGATACTTAATTCTCCCAATGCTGAGGCTACTTTTTTTCCAAAGCACAAGGACACAAGGATTTTTGAAAACCATCTCAACCCTGTCATGTTGGTATTCATTGGATAGCTCTCACTGAGTACTCTCATATGAGTGCCCATATGCCAGGGTTTTAGTCATTTTTCAGGTTTTTTGCATCATTTTGTATCAGCCAAATTAGTCACCACCAGCATAAGGGCTATCTAAATTGAAAATACCTACCTCTAAGGCATAGCAGACAGGTTTATCCTTGCCCAGCTTGTAGGCCACGGTGGTCAGTAAACCATGCTCTGAACTGACTGCCTGCAAACACAAACAACAAACACTAACACATTTCAAACACTTAATAATGGCCAAGAAAAAACGGATTACTATTTTTAACCTATTTATTACAGTAAGTATAGTTCTTTTCTAACTTAAGTATATTTCAGAAAATATTTGATGGATATTTTGATCAAAGCTGCACCTAAGATATCCTCAAAATACCATTTTATTCATATTTGATTGTCACAGATTCCATTTCATTGTTTCATTACATATTGCAATCCAAAAAGCAAGGCTGCGTTAATAAATAAATGAACAAGTTGTGCAAATGGCAAGAGACACGAAGGAAACCCGGCTTGTCTGTGTTAGCAAACAAGAGCATGCACACTCAGGAACTGCACAAAAGTCTGATTGAGCTTTGATCATCCAATTTGTGAGCTCTTGACTTTTTAAAATATCCCAAATTATTTTACTAGTAATTCAACAATTGGGAATGATGCAAATTTTGATTTTCATCACTTTTTCTGCCACATTGCAGCTAAGTTGTGACGAGACAGTCGTAAGTACAGTGGAGGAAACCGGAGGACCTGGCGAGATCCATCACCTAACCCCAAGTCATTGGAAACATTCTCAGATACCCAAGACGGGATTCAAACCAGGGCAGTGGTGAGAGACAGCTAGCAGTCAGTGGCAATGCCTTAGACCACACAGCCATCAGGGCAGGCCCTCAGTGGTGAGAGACAGCTCTAGCAGTCAGTGGCAATGCCTTAGACCACACAGCCATCAGGGCAGGCCCTCAGTGGTGAGAGACAGCTAGCAGTCAGTGGCAATGCCTAAGACCACACAGCCATCAGGGCAGGCCCTCAGTGGTGAGAGACAGCTCTAGCAGTCAGTGGCAATGCCTAAGACCACACAGCCATCAGGGCAGGCCCTCAGTGGTGAGAGACAGCTAGCAGTCAGTGGCAATGCCTTAGACCACACAGCCATCAGGGCAGGCCCACCTGCATTTGGAACTCACCTCAGCGCCAGTGTTGTAGAGCAAGAAACAGCCAGTGCCATACCTGGAAGGATACAAGGAAACAATGAAGGACACACTCAAAGCACTTCATCTAAAATCAATAATAACAGCAACCATTGAAAAATTAAAACCCCATTAAATAAGCATATCTAAAATGAAGAAAACAACAAAATTAAGAGTAGCTTTAATTGGATACTATACATTAACAGACTTCAGAAACCAACTCACTTTGCATTCAGTTTAAAATGTTAGCATAGAAAAAGAGGAAAAAGTCTGGTTTACGTGTTCTTTGCTTGTCCTTCCTTGAAACACATCTGTCCTACCAGCGCTGCTTGCTGGTCACCCAAGATCTGAAATATCAGCATGATACATTTCAATTTAGTACACTGATATAGTTATATCTAGGCATAGTAATACTGAATACTAAATCTGTCTAGTGGTGAAGCCTGAATGCATATATTTTCACATATTTTAGATATGGTTTTCCACAATTACTGTAACACAAGATTAAAAGGAAGATCCCCTATGTGATACAATACCCAGGTTTATTCATAACTAAATAGTGATACAGTAAATTTGGTCTAAATGATATACATATAGATAATATGTCTTCCCTTTAAATGCATCCATATACAAATATACAGACACGGAAACTTGGAACTACCTAGTCCATATCATGTACATGCATATTAATTCTCTAGGAAATAGTGCTCACCCCAGCAATAGGCACTCCAGACAGTGCACTTTCCACCATTTGACCATACACCTCCGCTGAGCTCCTGATACTGGGCAGGATGGAAGTAGGAATTTTGAAAAATCTGAAATAAAGTCATGTAATTAACCTCAGAGGACAGATTAACCCTTTTGAAAATCATCCGAACCGAGTCATGTGGGTATTCATAGAAAGCTCTCGTTAAGTACTATCAGATGAGTACCATGTGCCTAGGTTTCGGTCATTCACAAAGTATCTATTTCAGTCATTCACAAAGTATTTATCTTCAGTCATTCACAGAGTAATTTTTGTATGCAAGACATCATCAGACGGTTTTAGCCAGGATTTACAAACTAGGTGCCCAAATTTGACAATTTCAGACTTTTTGGGTATCCTTTTTTCATGGGAGACCACAATATACTCAGATCATAGCCATAAACATGTATTAAATCATTGAAATAAGGCATCATACCCTTATACATTTTAACGGGAAATTTCTTTTAAATAAAAAATATCAATTATATGCTTTAAATTTACATTTCAAGAAATTCCTCACAAATTTTTTGGGTGTCCTGAGTGGTGATTTTTGAGGAATTTTGGGTGTCCAGATGATGCCCAGACACCCCAATGGCTAAGACTATGTCATCGAATGTATCAGAGGGAAAGTGCATGCTTGATATTTGAATGGAATGAACTTACTCGCATAGATAGGAGTCCCACTGTAGAGAGTTGAGGTTCATGAGCATGGTCCTGCTGGCGTTGGTAACGTCTGTGATATGCTGGCCTCCATTCACTCCTCCCGTCATGTTCTGAGGCACAGAGAGACAGAGACAATGAAATAGGGTTAGTTGTCCTACAGAGAACTAGTAACAGGGCTCAACAATACCAGTTAGTAATATCTATATGCTGTCCTCCGTTCACTCCTCCCGTCATGTTCTGAGGCACAGAGAGACAGATACAGAAAGTAGGCTTAGTCAGGCTTACAGAGAACTAGTAACAGGGCTCAACAGTACCAGTTAGTAACATCTATATGCTGTCCTCCATTCACTCCTCCCGTCATGTTCTGAGGGACACAGAGAGACAGAGAGAGATGTAATTTATAAGTCAGACATAGAGATGTCTAGTAATCAGGGCTCAACAGTACCAGTGCAAAATAATATCCACGGGAGGCAGGCAGTACCTTAAGATATCGCTAAGGGAATATTGATATTGTATAATAATCATATCACAAAAGTTTAAAAGTTGACAGTCCCTTATCTGTAGAAATAAGGACTGCATCTCCCATCCCAGTACCCTAAATCTGCCCCAAAGAGTTGGGATTTTAATAAAAATGTGTTTTATGCATGTTTTTGTTGATTGGGAGTTGGAATGGTGGAAAATCATTAGAGTAGGTATCTTCTTTTAGTAAAAGGTTGTTGGGGTCTGGTTAAAGGAAACAAAACAACTTATTCATATGCCTAAATCAAGAAAAGCATTTTACCCAGAGTAGCCAAGCATCCACGTTGCCAAACATGAGTCTACCGTCCTCCAGGGCCTGCCGCACCTCCGCAGAGTTATCAAAGAGCCAGCGGAGCTTCACCGCACTGAAGTAGGTGGATATAGGGAGACCACAGCGAGCCTGGAAGGAAAATACTAACAGCTGAAAACATGTCCTGACAGTACGACAGCATTTGGTATTGTTAACTTGACCGCACTGAAGTAGGTGGATATAGGGAGACCACAGTGAGCCTGGAAGGAAAACATCCACAGCTGAAAACATGTCCTGACAATACGACAGCATTTGGTATTGTTAACTTGACCGCACTGAAGTAGGTGGAGATAGGGAGACCACAGTGAGCCTGGAAGGAAAACACCTACAGCTGAAAACATGTCCTGACAATACAACAGCATTTGGTATTGTTAACTTGACCGCACTGAAGTACGTGGAGATAGGGAGACCACAGTGAGCCTGGAAGGAAAACACCTACAGCTGAAAACATGTCCTGACAATACGACAGCATTTGGTATTGTTAACTTGACCGCACTGAAGTAGGTGGATATAGGGAGACCACAGTGAGCCTGGAAGGAAAACACCCACAGCTGAAAACATGTCCTGACAATACGACAGCATTTGGTATTGTTAACTTGACCGCACTGAAGTAGGTGGATATAGGGAGACCACAGCGAGCCTGGAAGGAAAACATCTACAGCTGAAAACATGTCCTGACAATACGACAGCATTTGGTATTGTTAACTTGACCGCACTGAAGTAGGTGGATATAGGGAGACCACAGTGAGCCTGGAAGGAAAACATCTACAGCTGAAAACATGTCCTGACAATACAACAGCATTTGGTATTGTTAACTTGACCGCACTGAAGTAGGTGAAGATAGGGAGACCACAGTGAGCCTGGAAGGAAAACACCTACAGCTGAAAACATGTCCTGACAGTACGACAGCATTTGGTATTGTTAACTTGACCGCACTGAAGGAGGTGGATATAGGGAGACCACAGTGAGCCTGGAAGGAAAACACCTACAGCTGAAAACATGTCCTGACAATACAACAGCATTTGGTATTGTTAACTTGACCGCACTGAAGTAGGTGGATATAGGGAGACCACAGTGAGCCTGGAAGGAAAACACCTACAGCTGAAAACATGTCCTGACAATACGACAGCATTTGGTATTGTTAACTTGACCGCACTGAAGTAGGTGGATATAGGGAGACCACAGCGAGCCTGGAACGAAAACACCTACAGCTGAAAACATGTCCTGACAATACGACAGCATTTGGTATTGTTAACTTGACCGCACTGAAGTAGGTGGATATAGGGAGACCACAGCGAGCCTGGAAGGAAAACATCTACAGCTGAAAACATGTCCTGACAATACGACAGCATTTGGTATTGTTAACTTGACCGCACTGAAGTAGGTGGATATAGGGAGACCACAGTGAGCCTGGAAGGAAAACATCTACAGCTGAAAACATGTCCTGACAATACAACAGCATTTGGTATTGTTAACTTGACCGCACTGAAGTAGGTGGATATAGGGAGACCACAGTGAGCCTGGAAGGAAAACACCTACAGCTGAAAACATGTCCTGACAATACGACAGCATTTGGTATTGTTAACTTGACCGCACTGAAGTAGGTGGATATAGGGAGACCACAGCGAGCCTGGAAGGAAAACATCTACAGCTGAAAACATGTCCTGACAATACGACAGCATTTGGTATTGTTAACTTGACCGCACTGAAGTAGGTGGATATAGGGAGACCACAGTGAGCCTGGAAGGAAAACATCTACAGCTGAAAACATGTCCTGACAATACAACAGCATTTGGTATTGTTAACTTGACCGCACTGAAGTAGGTGGATATAGGGAGACCACAGTGAGCCTGGAAGGAAAACACCTACAGCTGAAAACATGTCCTGACAATACGACAGCATTTGGTATTGTTAACTTGACCGCACTGAAGTAGGTGGATATAGGGAGACCACAGCGAGCCTGGAAGGAAAACATCTACAGCTGAAAACATGTCCTGACAATACGACAGCATTTGGTATTGTTAACTTGACCGCACTGAAGTAGGTGGATATAGGGAGACCACAGTGAGCCTGGAAGGAAAACATCTACAGCTGAAAACATGTCCTGACAATACAACAGCATTTGGTATTGTTAACTTGACCGCACTGAAGTAGGTGGATATAGGGAGACCACAGTGAGCCTGGAAGGAAAACACCTACAGCTGAAAACATGTCCTGACAATACGACAGCATTTGGTATTGTTAACTTGACCGCACTGAAGTAGGTGGATATAGGGAGACCACAGTGAGCCTGGAAGGAAAACATCTACAGCTGAAAACATGTCCTGACAATACGACAGCATTTGGTATTGTTAACTTGACCGCACTGAAGTAGGTGGATATAGGGAGACCACAGTGAGCCTGGAAGGAAAACACCTACAGCTGAAAACATGTCCTGACAATACGACAGCATTTGGTATTGTTAACTTGACCACACTGAAGTAGGTGGATATAGGGAGACCACAGTGAGCCTGGAAGGAAAATACTAACAGCTGAAAACATGTCCTGACAGTACGACAGCATTTGGTATTGTTAACTTGACCGCACTGAAGTAGGTGGATATAGGGAGACCACAGTGAGCCTGGAAGGAAAACACCTACAGCTGAAAACATGTCCTGACAATACGACAGCATTTGGTATTGTTAACTTGACCGCACTGAAGTAGGTGGATATAGGGAGACCACAGTGAGCCTGGAAGGAAAACACCTACAGCTGAAAACATGTACTGACAGTACGACAGCATTTGGTATTGTTAACTTGACCGCACTGAAGTAGGTGGATATAGGGAGACCACAGTGAGCCTGGAAGGAAAACATCTACAGCTGAAAACATGTCCTGACAATACGACAGCATTTGGTATTGTTAACTTGACCGCACTGAAGTAGGTGGAGATAGGGAGACCACAGTGAGCCTGGAAGGAAAACACCTACAGCTGAAAACATGTCCTGACAATACGACAGCATTTGGTATTGTTAACTTGACCGCACTGAAGTAGGTGGAGATAGGGAGACCACAGTGAGCCTGGAAGGAAAACACCTACAGCTGAAAACATGTCCTGACAGTACGACAGCATTTGGTATTGTTAACTTGACCGCACTGAAGTAGGTGGATATAGGGAGACCACAGTGAGCCTGGAAGGAAAACATCTACAGCTGAAAACATGTCCTGACAATACGACAGCATTTGGTATTGTTAACTTGACCGCACTGAAGTAGGTGGAGATAGGGAGACCACAGTGAGCCTGGAAGGAAAACACCTACAGCTGAAAACATGTCCTGACAATACGACAGCATTTGGTATTGTTAACTTGACCGCACTGAAGTAGGTGGAGATAGGGAGACCACAGTGAGCCTGGAAGGAAAACACCTACAGCTGAAAACATGTCCTGACAATACAACAGCATTTGGTATTGTTAACTTGACCGCACTGAAGTAGGTGGATAAAGGGAGACCACAGCGAGCCTGGAAGGAAAACACCCACAGCTGAAAACATGTCCTGACAATACGACAGCATTTGGTATTGTTAACTTGACCGCACTGAAGTAGGTGGATATAGGGAGACCACAGTGAGCCTGGAAGGAAAACACCTACAGCTGAAAACATGTCCTGACAATACGACAGCATTTGGTATTGTTAACTTGACCGCACTGAAGTAGGTGGATATAGGGAGACCACAGTGAGCCTGGAACGAAAACACCCACAGCTGAAAACATGTCCTGACAATACGACAGCATTTGGTATTGTTAACTTGACCGCACTGAAGTAGGTGGATATAGGGAGACCACAGTGAGCCTGGAAGGAAAACACCTACAGCTGAAAACATGTCCTGACAATACGACAGCATTTGGTATTGTTAACTTGACCGCACTGAAGTAGGTGGATATAGGGAGACCACAGTGAGCCTGGAAGGAAAACATCCACAGCTGAAAACATGTCCTGACAGTACGACAGCATTTGGTATTGTTAACTTGACCGCACTGAAGTAGGTGGATATAGGGAGACCACAGTGAGCCTGGAAGGAAAACACCTACAGCTGAAAACATGTCCTGACAATACAACAGCATTTGGTATTGTTAACTTGACCGCACTGAAGTAGGTGGAGATAGGGAGACCACAGTGAGCCTGGAACGAAAACACCCACAGCTGAAAACATGTCCTGACAATACGACAGCATTTGGTATTGTTAACTTGACCGCACTGAAGTAGGTGGAGATAGGGAGACCACAGCGAGCCTGGAAGGAAAACACCTACAGCTGAAAACATGTCCTGACAATACAACAGCATTTGGTATTGTTAACTTGACCGCACTGAAGTAGGTGGATATAGGGAGACCACAGTGAGCCTGGAAGGAAAACACCTACAGCTGAAAACATGTCCTGACAATACGACAGCATTTGGTATTGTTAACTTGACCGCACTGAAGTAGGTGGATATAGGGAGACCACAGTGAGCCTGGAACGAAAACACCCACAGCTGAAAACATGTCCTGACAATACGACAGCATTTGGTATTGTTAACTTGACCGCACTGAAGTAGGTGGATATAGGGAGACCACAGTGAGCCTGGAAGGAAAACACCTACAGCTGAAAACATGTCCTGACAATACGACAGCATTTGGTATTGTTAACTTGACCGCACTGAAGTAGGTGGATATAGGGAGACCACAGTGAGCCTGGAAGGAAAACACCTACAGCTGAAAACATGTCCTGACAATACGACAGCATTTGGTATTGTTAACTTGACCGCACTGAAGTAGGTGGATATAGGGAGACCACAGTGAGCCTGGAAGGAAAACACCTACAGCTGAAAACATGTCCTGACAATACGACAGCATTTGGTATTGTTAACTTGACCGCACTGAAGTAGGTGGATATAGGGAGACCACAGTGAGCCTGGAAGGAAAACATCTACAGCTGAAAACATGTCCTGACAGTACGACAGCATTTGGTATTGTTAACTTGACCGCACTGAAGTAGGTGGAGATAGGGAGACCACAGTGAGCCTGGAAGGAAAACACCTACAGCTGAAAACATGTCCTGACAATACGACAGCATTTGGTATTGTTAACTTGACCGCACTGAAGTAGGTGGATATAGGGAGACCACAGTGAGCCTGGAAGGAAAACACCTACAGCTGAAAACATGTCCTGACAATACGACAGCATTTGGTATTGTTAACTTGACCGCACTGAAGTAGGTGGATATAGGGAGACCACAGTGAGCCTGGAAGGAAAACATCTACAGCTGAAAACATGTCCTGACAGTACGACAGCATTTGGTATTGTTAACTTGACCGCACTGAAGTAGGTGGATATAGGGAGACCACAGTGAGCCTGGAAGGAAAACATCTACAGCTGAAAACATGTCCTGACAATACGACAGCATTTGGTATTGTTAACTTGACCGCACTGAAGTAGGTGGATATAGGGAGACCACAGTGAGCCTGGAAGGAAAACATCTACAGCTGAAAACATGTCCTGACAATACAACAGCATTTGGTATTGTTAACTTGACCGCACTGAAGTAGGTGGATATAGGGAGACCACAGTGAGCCTGGAAGGAAAACACCTACAGCTGAAAACATGTCCTGACAATACGACAGCATTTGGTATTGTTAACTTGACCGCACTGAAGTAGGTGGAGATAGGGAGACCACAGTGAGCCTGGAAGGAAAACACCTACAGCTGAAAACATGTCCTGACAATACGACAGCATTTGGTATTGTTAACTTGACCGCACTGAAGGAGGTGGATATAGGGAGACCACAGTGAGCCTGGAAGGAAAACACCTACAGCTGAAAACATGTCCTGACAATACAACAGCATTTGGTATTGTTAACTTGACCGCACTGAAGTAGGTGGATATAGGGAGACCACAGTGAGCCTGGAAGGAAAACACCTACAGCTGAAAACATGTCCTGACAATACGACAGCATTTGGTATTGTTAACTTGACCGCACTGAAGTAGGTGGATATAGGGAGACCACAGCGAGCCTGGAAGGAAAACACCTACAGCTGAAAACATGTCCTGACAATACAACAGCATTTGGTATTGTTAACTTGACCGCACTGAAGTAGGTGGATATAGGGAGACCACAGTGAGCCTGGAAGGAAAACACCTACAGCTGAAAACATGTCCTGACAATACAACAGCATTTGGTATTGTTAACTTGACCGCACTGAAGTAGGTGGAGATAGGGAGACCACAGCGAGCCTGGAAGGAAAACATCTACAGCTGAAAACATGTCCTGACAATACGACAGCATTTGGTATTGTTAACTTGACCGCACTGAAGTAGGTGGATATAGGGACACCACAGCGAGCCTGGAAGGAAAACATCTACAGCTGAAAACATGTCCTGACAATACGACAGCATTTGGTATTGTTAACTTGACCGCACTGAAGTAGGTGGATATAGGGAGACCACAGTGAGCCTGGAAGGAAAACACCTACAGCTGAAAACATGTCCTGACAATACAACAGCATTTGGTATTGTTAACTTGACCGCACTGAAGTAGGTGGATATAGGGAGACCACAGTGAGCCTGGAAGGAAAACACCTACAGCTGAAAACATGTCCTGACAATACAACAGCATTTGGTATTGTTAACTTGACCGCACTGAAGTAGGTGGATATAGGGAGACCACAGCGAGCCTGGAAGGAAAACATCTACAGCTGAAAACATGTCCTGACAATACGACAGCATTTGGTATTGTTAACTTGACCGCACTGAAGTAGGTGGATATAGGGAGACCACAGTGAGCCTGGAAGGAAAACACCCACAGCTGAAAACATGTGATTTTATACCCTCAATTATTCCTCTTAATCCCACCAGTATATCCAAGAAAAAGGCTCCTTTAAATCCCTCAGGGTAACTGCTACTTTTAAAATACTTGCAAACCAACTTAACGGAAAGTTGAGTTGTTAACCCTTCCAATGCTGAGGCTACTCTCGTCCAAAGCACAGGTACGCGAGGATTTTTGAAAACCATCTAAACCCTGTTATGTTGGTATTCATTGATAAGCTCTTACTGAGTACCCTGATGAGTAACTAAAGTGTCAAAGTTACAGTCAGTGTCTAAACCAGCAGGGAGTTTGGGTGTCATTTGGACACCCAAACCCTCAAAAATTCTGCATTAGGACACATATCTTTTCTGATGAATTTCTAGAAATGTCAATTTCAAGATAATAATTTTGAAATTTTCACTTCAATGTGAATGCTAGGACACTAATGAAAGGTATTATTCAGTTTATTAATAAGAAAATGTATTCTTTTGGTTTTAAATTGAAGGTATTATGGTAACCCTTAGAATACTGGATGCCCAAATTTTTTATTTTTATGATACCCCATATTTTGGGCACCCACTTTCTAAATACTGTCTAAGACTATGGTTTCCGTCACTTCTCAGTTTTTTTTTGCATCATTGGCCAAATTAGCCAGCAGCAGCAGAGCCTGCAGAGGGATTGAGAAATCTCTTACCCTGAGGTATTCCTTGTTGTTGCCAGGTGTGAGACTGATCAGGTGGTCTACTGTTGCTTGGGTTCTCATGTCCAGCCAGACTGAAAAATACAAAGTTACCTTCCTTAACCCATACCCTGGTGCCAAGCATACAGATACTGGAGTAGAGACAATCAAGTCCTATAGCAAAGCAATTAGTGGGGGGGGGGGGGGGGGGATTTAGAAGGTCAGAAAATAATGTCTGCTGGCTTGCCCCCTCTTAAAACTAACAGAAAAGGGGGGGGGGGAGCTTATTTGGGGGTCTGTGCAGTTAAACGGAGGGATCTTGGGGAGATTTAGAAGGTCAGAAAATGTCTGCTGGCTTGCCCCCTCCAAAAACTTTCAGAAAAAGGGGGGGGGGGGGGGGGGGTACGGGGGCTTATTTGGGGGTCTGTGTATAATTTCCATATATGGAACTACCAATGCTAACCAGACCAGTCTACCATTTTAACTAAATAATCAATAGTCGCCTGTAAATATTCTACTTTAGAAACTAACTTAAAAATTGCAAGTGTCACTATAACTGGCACAAGCATGCGGTAACCAGATAAAGCAATATATATAAATCAAATCCTAGCAGCCAACATACGTCACTTATATTGTTTGAGATAATTTTTAAACAATAATATTGACGGGCGACTAGGGATTATCAAGTAAAAGGGTAGGTTGTTCTTTAAGCTCTTGTTGCTCGTAAGCTCTTACTATATTTTTCAGAGGACCAGCTGGCAATTTTACCAACTTGCTAGATCTGGATCAGGTCTATTTATAGAAATGATGCAGTGATGCTAAATATGTTGTCAGGATGTTTTCTTATAACTAGAGATAGAAAAATAGAAGTAGATCATGAGCCAGTAGTACATTCTAGTAAATCTACTAGAAAGTTCTACTGCTTCATGATCTACTTCATTAGCCCAACCAAGTCAGACAGACTATAGTTATGAGAAAACATCCTGACAACATATTTAGCATCACTGCATCGTGAGGCTCCTTATCTTTATTGTCGGCTGTGTGAAACTATCTAAGGTCATCTGAAGTCAGTGCGTGACCGTCTATGATGAGCACTGAGATGATAAGGTGTCTGGCAGTCAGCAGGGGTGGTTTACCTATAGCATTGTAGAGAGGTTCCCCAGTCAGCCTGTCCCAGACGATAGTTGTCTCGCGCTGATTTGTTATACCAACGGCTGAAAAAGCAAACAAGATACAAATCATGCTAGAGCAGCAATAAACGTCGAAAATTTATTTTTTAAAACAAAAAAATTACAGATGAAGTTACTAACCGGCTGCACTCGTCTAGCATTGCGACAACATAAAACAAAAGACTCAACTATAACTGCTGGAGATTTGAAAAATGGCAACATTAAGAAAATTATTCAACATGACCAAGGCTATAAGTTCTTATCAACCTTGAGAGGTTCACTCCCCTACTTTGAACAAGCAAAGAAGGACATTTTTGCCATGTTAAGGCAATTATGGCCGGCCACATTCTTTGTCAGTTTGTCTAATTTACAATCCAGCCAGCTCAAGAGGCCACCTTTAACTCCCTTATAAATGCTTAGATATCATCTAGATAAGTGCAGCCTCCACCTATGACACGATGGATAATAACTTTAAACTAACCATAAATTCACATAACTTTTGAGAGACATTGTTGATTGATTTCTTATCTGATGCAGGGATTGACCTTACCATTTTCATACAGGAGCACATTTGGCTCCTAGGATTTTTAGTTTAGGGGCGAAGAAATTCTAGTGTGGGCAAATTTTGCCAGAGGCACACTGTCCAGGCTAGGCAGTCAGGAAGCATGCTCCCCAGAACATTTAGTAAAAGATGTGCTCTCAGATGCATTTCTGGGCACTATTAGGTAAAATAAGGATATATTAAAAGATAGAATTTTTTTTCCAGATGCTCCAATGGATAATTGATATATCCATTTGCAAACTTGACTCAGGACTGTAATTTTGCATCTGGTCACAAAATCACATGATCCAGGGGCAAATACCCTAATACGACCATAAAGGTCAATCCCTTGATCAAGATGTCTCACTCACTCCCCAAAAATATCTTATCAGAGATAAATAATCAAAATAACCACGACATTCTGCCGGCTAAAGACATAAAGAGATCAAGATACATTAACTGCCTGCAATTAAGTCAGTCGTTCAATACTCTATGACAAAAATTGTGATTTTTACCTCATAGCTGAGACCATGTGTCTCCAAAGACCACAAGTGACTCTTTCCTTCAGTGGCCATACTTTGCAGGGCTGACTCTCTGCTGAATCAGTTAACCCTTCCAACGCTGAGGCTACTTTTGTCCAAATCGCAAGGACGCAAAGGTTTTTGAAAACCATCTAAACCCTGTCATCTTGGTATCTATTGGAAAGCTCTCGGTAAGTTCTCTCAGATGAGTACCCATGTGCCATTGTTTCAGTAAGTCATTTTTTAGGTTTTTTGCATCGTTTTGTAATGGGCAAATTAGCCAGCAGCAGAATCAGGGTTAACCTGTAGACCTATGATACGACATGTAAAGGAATGCAGAGAGCCAGAACAGTCCACTAATTATTTTCCTTTTCCTATGTGTGGAGGTGTATGGAAAAATCATAAGCGCAATCTCATCTCTCACCCACACACACTATTGTACTGCATAGCGTACTTTTTCGATGGAAATGGTGAAATTAAGTATAAATGAACAGGGTCTTGAAATAGTAATGGCATTGTGCTAGAAGTGTCTATTAGTAGTGGCAGTGTACCTTTGATGTCCGCTGGGTCAATGTTGAGGGCCTTGAGGTTGTCCACTGCAGTGTTGATGCACTCATAAGTGGAGGCGAGGATTTCTTTTGGATCCTGCTCTACCCATCTAAAATAGAAATAAAAAAATAAAAATAAATAAATAAATAAAAAAATATAAAATAAATAAATATCCAATTTCCTTTTTGTCATAATTGAAATTCAAAGTAAGTAAGGGGGAGCTGATGATAAATTCGCTATCCTTGTAAATAAGCGATACGGCTGGCTTCTCGCAGATACCAGGCCGTATCCCTTTTTTACAAGGAGGATAACTTATAATATATATATATATATATATATATATATATATATATATATATATATTATATATATATATATATATATATATATATATATAGCTTTAAAAATTCATTCCACATACATTATATTCATTTAAATGCCCACTCTACATTTTGTTGACAATTGTAACACTTCATGTTAAGGCTTAAATTATCAAAACCAAGTTAAACTATTGAAAGTGACAGAAACATTCATTCTTTTTGGGTTCCACTTGTCAAGCTGAGGTAATTGAAATCATTTTTTGTTTAAAAAATGCTGTGTCACAGTACTTATTGTCTCTGCTACAGGACTTTTATACTTGAACATCCCTGTTTAAACCCATTTTTACAGTTGCACATTGACTTACCCTCCTTTAGGATATGACTGTTTGATCTCTGTCTGATGATATGTGAGCAGCTCAGCAGTCTTGCTTGCAAACACCTGAAGCAAAGCAAATAGGGGATTAATGGTTGGCAGATTAAATAATTCAATATATAATAGATCAAATGATTATGATGGTCAAAACAACTTTTTCAACTAAATAATATACTAATAGATGATTGAAATAATTTATTATGCTGTAATTTTGGTTGGAAACATTTATATTTTTTTGTAA
This sequence comes from Maea johnstoni, assembly GCA_963942565.1. Classification (NCBI taxonomy): domain Eukaryota; kingdom Metazoa; phylum Annelida; class Polychaeta; order Spionida; family Magelonidae; genus Maea; species Maea johnstoni. The sequence continues at coordinate 47,311,622 of OZ012689.1, read as the reverse complement.
TTTATACCTCATCTCAGGCTAAGACATGTCTCTTTTTTGACAAAGACCATATGCATTCTGATTGCAATATCACTACTATTTACCTGCATCCACAGGTATGACACTTTTGAAACTAAACAAGAAGTAAGCCACGAGTTTGCAAACAATTTGTAGGTATGTTGTTTGTTGCATTCTAACAGACATTTCTCGGCTTCAATCTCTTACCTTTTCTTAGGGGACACCATAATATCTTTAAAAAACGACCATAAGGAAATATTTACATACTACGACAATATATAATACTTATGAGTAATGTCCTACAGGGGTTCAGCTATCCACTAGCCCCATAACCCAAGGTTACAGAAAGTTGTGTCTGGCACTCTGGCTATGATAATATTTGCCTTTGTAGCCCTGCTATAAGAAAAGTGGCATTTTATTCATGACCATACACAAAGATCAGGAATATGATCAGTTGATGAACACTAGTTGACACATCAGTTGTCCTTTAGTACAGTTCCAAAATAGAGTACGAAACCGAAAAACCTTGAAATTGTTTTTGCGAAAGGACTACAGTGGGACTACAATTTAGCAGAGCAAGGGCTATCAGCTTTATGAGAAACTGTGTGGGGCTATGGTAATTTAACCATTCCAATGAGGCTACTTTTGTACAAAGCACACAGATGCGAATATTTTTGAAAGCCATCTTAACCCTGTCATGTTGGTATTCATTGGATATCTCTCGCCAAGTACTCGCAGATGAGTACCCATGCGCCAGAGTTCGTCATTTTTTAGTTTTTTTTTGCATCATTTTGCATTGACAAAATTAGCTACCATCCGCATGAGGGTAAAGAGCTCCCAAGTCATATTATATTATATATGTATGTATATATATATATATATATATATATATATATATATATATATATATATATATATATATATATATATATATATATATATATATATATATATATATGAGCGTGTGTGTGTGTGTGTCTGTGTGTGTGCGTGTGTGTAGATAGATTGACAGATAGAATAATATATATCAGGTAGATTCTTTCTAGTTGTTTTTTAGGTGAGTTGTTTTTGTGCAAGTAGGTGACCTAGTTACAAGTTCAGTCTTGATAAGAAATAAAAATATGCTCTGCTCGAGTGTGTGCATAGCCTGATTTTACAGAATGACAGCTGCTACTCGTAGAGTGAATAACATAAATGTTTCACAAGTTCAAACAAATTTATTTAGATTGTATGAAATCCAGACATGGCATCAGCGTCTTACCCAGAAATTAGAAAGAGGGGATCAAAACTATTTTGTTTGTTTGTTTGTTTGAGATCCGCAACCGCATTTTTCCCGCGGGGTCAAACTCCCGAAGGAGGACCTACGGAGATCACCCCTACCACTCGTCAACCCCGGGCCTAGTATGGCTGGATCTTTTCAATATTCAATAATTCAATATTAGTAGTCGATGCTTTGTATGGTTAGGCATCAATGTTAACTGAAAATGTTACTGGCTCTGTAGGACCTGTAACAGCTAGGATCTACTGGTCCTGCAAAATCTTTACTGGTCCTGAAATTTCTGAAGTGGATTGTTTTTAATCGCTGGGAGTCAGGAAGTATGGTTAATATATCATTAAGATTTCATATTGCGAAGGAAATATTGATGTCATGTTATATTCCAAGAATTTCAAAGGTGCCAATCCCTACAGCTGATAACCGGTAAACCCAGAAAGCTAGTATAACAAAGTCTGCCGATACCTCTCACTTTGTGTACTTTATAGACAACCTCAACTGCTACAAAACAAACCTTATCTGATGTATGCTTTACCTGTCAGATAACCAAGAATATTGGTACAATAATATTAGCTTAAACTAACACGTTGTTTACTTTTCTAAAGAGTATTTTACATATTCATCTTGCACCAAACGTATACTCATTATCAGTCTGGCTACTATAAAGTTGTTATGTACACTAATATAAATTAAACGCTCACACGTTGTGTACTTAATAAAGATCTTTAGACAATACCATCTTGTAAGAAACTTTAGCTGATGATCTTTGGTTATCAGATAACCCAGAGACAGAGAGTTGACATAATCTCAACTAACCTACACGTATCTTGAATTCTTGATTTACATCTTAATTCGTAGAAATGGTTTAATGTTCATCTTGTATGCAACTGACCCTATGCCAAGTTTAGCTGCCTAGTAGTTAACCTTAAAAGGGGCTACAGTACTGTGCCATTTGATGACATCGCTTACTTTCTATATTGTATATACACATGATCCATAAATGATACATCAGACAATTTTTCAAATCCTCTAAGTGGAAAAATAATTGATCCAACTCATATGTGAATGCGAGAGATATAACAAAATAAACTTTGATTCATCAGATTTAAGGATTTTTTCTGTAATAATCGTCAGGTGTGGTACCTGTCCTAACGAATAGATGGCAGCACAGACTGTCCAAGCACATGCCAGTCTTAGCCAGTAGGGCGCCTGGGCGTCATTTGGACACCCAAATTCTTAAAAATCACACCTAAGGACACCCAAAATACTGTGGGTGGAATATCTTAAAGTGCCAATTTTAAGCAGATAATTGAAAATTTTCATCTCATTTTGATTTCTATGACTTGCATAAGGATAGTAAGCCTTATTTCAATAAGTATATAATTTGTTATGTTTGTAATTTGAGTACTTTGAGGCCTCCCTTGAAAAGTAAGACCCAAAATATTTTGGGTGGAATATCTTATAGTGTTAATTTCAAGCAGATAATGGAAGATTTTCATCCCATTTTGAATTCTGTGACTTATATAAGGATAGTAAGCATTATCATCAGCTCCACTGTGATACTCGCAGCTGATTGGTCAATTGCTGTTGGGTACTGGATTGTATTTCATTGCTTTTCATTAAATGTCAATGCTAGGATCCGGATAAGTGTTTTATCCTCACTCTCAGTGTTTTATCCCACTTCGCCATGGCAACTATGGGTTTGACCTCAAGTTTACAGGTCACAGCCTCGTTTTGAACCCTTGACGACGAAAAAGAAAATGGCGGACATTCCTCTTCACACCGCCGCCTGACTCGATTCTTTTGCCGTTTAAAACACTATTTGCGCATGTTAGTCTGCCAACATGGTGTATACATGGAAATAAAGATGGCAGAAAGTAATTAACATGGATTTAGGTTGGTATGTTGTTCATACATATGAGAAATAATTGCAGGTCAGGTCTGACGAAAATCTCCGTTGCTACATAGCCTGTCGGACTCGAGTCTGGCAACCGCTTTGTTCATTTTCTTTGTGACCAATCGCTCGAATTTGCCATCCAAACTTGGCAAATCCCTTTGGAGCACTAAGTTGTGTATAGATAAACGTACGTTTTGTCTCCACTCTGCATAATGTTAATTTTACCCATTAGGTCCCATTGTGAAATTTGGCCATTGGCAACAATACAAGTATGTTGGGAGGCTTGGGGGGGGGGGGGGGGGGGGGGGGGTGGGTAGTAGGGGGGAGCTGATGATAAATTTGTAATCCTCCTTGTAAAAAAGGGATACGGCCTGGTATCTGCGTTCAGCCTGGCTTCACGCAGATACCAGGCCGTATCCCTTTTTTACAAGGAGGATAACTAATATTATTGCAATTTAAGTATATACATGTTTATGGTTATAATCTGAGTATTTTGTGGTCTCCCTTGAAAAGTAAGACGCCCCAAAATTTTACAAATTTTTTAGCCAAGTTTGGACACCCAGTTTCTAAATCATGGCTAAAACTCTGGCACATGCACATCATATGAAATATCTAGTTGGGTAAGTATCTATACTTATTGCTAAATTGACTGATATGCAAACATATGTAAATAAAGATACATTATTTATCACAAGAAATACAGTCACACTTAGCACAAGAGGAAACATGTTTGCTGAAAATAATTTGCCAATAGCTTGCAGGCCTGGTCATATATCAGCAGTTTTTCATTTATAAAAAACAGATTGAAATTAAGTTTTATTGACATGTCAAGTACTTGTGGTACTTAGTGGGGTCAGGCTAACTAAAATTGCAACTATTTTTAAACAGAATGTCACTTGTTGACCCAAGTGTTGGGGTCAGGTATGTTTTCCAAGGCTCATAAGGACATTGAGAAACCACAACACCACATATGTGCTGCCAACTACTTAAGGTGATGTTTTCAGTCATGAACTGAACGTAAATAGATGTCACCATTTCATCAGATTACTGTGTGGCATATATCAAAGTTTGGTTACATATGCACCAGTATCGCACTTGTAAAACTTCAATAATGCATGACTTGATTGGCAAATAAAAGGGTTTGGTTATGTCATTTATTTGTTATTTCAAAGTATTGCTTTCATCATTCTTGCACCCTTTTGATCTTTTATGATATGGTTTTCAGGTTTTATGTACTATGGGTTTTAGGCTGAGCATATCTCCTGTGAGTGCCTAGATTTTTCTCACAAAAGCATTAAGGGCAACACCTACATATGAGAACTTGCGACTCATTAGTATTAAACCATCCTCACATACTTACACTCTTGTGGTTGGCGTGTTTCTGTTGCCACAAAACTGCTGTAGCCAAATTCAAAGCCTCTGTTGCAAAATTTGACAACAGCTTGGATAGCTGGAGACGACTCTATTATGGTACCCATTTTATAAATCTATGCTTTCTGGTAATAGACTTGGGGAACCTCCCTATATACATGTACCTTGCAATGCTAAATATTGTCCTTCCCAAATTTCTCCCTCGGTGCTAAATCTACTTAATACCTGACTGCACAAGGTAGACTAGTTTGTGCTAGCAAAGTGTGCTAGCAATGTATGCCGCTACTTTTATTTTTTGATGATTTCACTTATAGAGGAGAGCTGATATATTTAGAAATTGCAGCACCTTTCACATGAGATTAAAGGGAGAGCCTGGAGAGGTCAGCAAGCAAATCGGTTGTTTGGTGCCTGTTTGGCGCAATTTTTAAGTTGAAGCGGGCAAGAATAGCCAGAATCAGGGACTTAGCCAGGACCCGTCTTGCCTGTCTTTTGGACAGGTAGTTTCCTAAAAACCACCTATTTGGACAGGCAAAAATTTCTATGCAGATTTTTCAATTTTGATTTCTGGGGGGTAACAACCAAACGTTTTCCTAACAAACCATCTTCTAGGGCATAGCTGAAGTGTAAATTGCCCCTTTTGACATACTCAGCTATTAAATGTACCTGGTATAAGGATTTGAAGTAGATAAGTAGCTAAATCTGGACGGGCAGAAATTTTGGAATTGCTGTTTTGGACAGGGTGATTTGAAATCTTCAAAATCAAATTTTCGCTGTGTCCGTTCCGCCATTGAACTTGAGGCATAACTAGTCGAGCAGCACTGTCCATCATTTCCCATATCAAACCTATCACCTTCTCACACTTGTGCTGTCGACTAGTCATGCCTCAAATTCAATGGTGGAACGGACACGGCGAAAACTATCGCTTCCAGCCAAAAAGCTCTCATTTCTCTCACTATGGGCGGATTTGAGTGCTGTAAAAGCTGCACAAGGGAAACTAACAAGGTAGGTACCAAATTCAGGTGGTTTGGGT
>OZ012689.1:47206854-47299354 GCA_963942565.1 Maea johnstoni | reverse complement strand
GCTAGGAAAGGCAACGTGATTACTGTAAATGTTTAGTCACAATTAATTTGTAATATTTCTACTTGTTCTGCTCTATCTCATGTGGTATTGTTGCGAGAGTAATAGGTAGACATGTGAACTAGTCAAGTTGCAAATATAAAAGCGATTGGATAGCTCAAGATATTCATCTTGCTACTGTATACGTTATATTCAAAGTCCTCCTCATAACTGATAGTGAATAAAAATGGTAACAAAGGAAGTCACCAAAATTGATTACAAACACGATATTTTTAGAATAGCGATTGGATACATCAACGATTTATCATTGGTGGACAAGTCTTTGCATAATTACATCTGATTGCAACCAAGAATATTCGCTATTGTTCTCTTAGTCAGTTCATTCATTTCACCAATACATTGAAAGACCAGTCCCTGACCTTTTTTCTGTGTTCAATTGCAATGACCTATGAAAAGAAGTGGAGACCAGTTTGATAGCGAACAACTTTGGATAAAATTAGCTGTAAGATATGCTGTACAAATATTTACATATGTAAGGTCATCACTATGGCAGCTTCATTGTGGCCATTGATTATCTAATTCCATATATTAGCCTTAAATGCTTACGTATACAGCGGCTTAAAGCAACCTGATAACTTCGATTTTATCTTGTATGCAAAAGCAAAGTCCGGTAGATATTTGTTCAACAGAACAATACCAGCAATTCTCCCTCAAACATTTTGTAAAATCATTCCTAATTTCCAACTTATAATCAAAAGTATCAAAGATCCAGACGACAAGTTTATGCATTAGCGGGGTAACCTGCGTGTCAACTCACCTAGGCCACCACATGTTCCCAAGCGGAAGAATACAACATCCTTACATCCGGCATGATTAATCAGTTTGATGATCTCGTGAAGCATGATGGAGACCGATGGGATGCCCATACCATGCTGGAATAGGACAATACATGTTGCTGGAATTATAGCAATTGTGCTTCATTGTACATGTATCATAATGCAAGTTATAGTTGTAGCATATGTACAAGTCCTTCATATTGTAATGCATGGTAATATATATTCGTTTATTCTATCATAGTTTATGGGCATGTTTAAATGTGCATACTAAAGCTATGTGTTCTGCATAGTATGTTATTGCAGTCAACGGATCTATCGTAATAGTTAAATATACCACTATCATAATATGAAAATAAAAAACAATGCAAATACTATGAAACCAAGAGTTTGCATTTCAGTCGATCTGTTCACATATACAGTGTTATATAATAGAAGGAAAAATACTATGTGTAAATGAGAAAGCAATCCACAATTAGTTTTAGTCCGTGCTTCAAACATATTCTTCTCCTGCCAAATTGATTTTTTATTTAATTAGCATCCGTGCACTCCATAATTATCTTCAAATCCAGTTATAATAATGTACCATTGTATTACAAAAAATGCTCGTGTTCGCGTTAATGTATGATGCACGAGTCTTTTTTGAAATCACTAATCGATTACTCCTTGTCTATGAAAGTGGACTGCATGACATCCTTAATCGACCAATCCCAATATTGGAAACAGTTTCATTGTTGTTGTAAAGTTACATCTACATGTAACTTACACTAATCGAAAGGACGGGTCCAACTTTGAACATGGCATATCTGTCTGTTGCACGGGCGATATTCTCCAGTGTGGTTCCAGCCGGGAGATTATATCCAAGTTCCTTTAGCATGAAATGAGCGAAGTATTCCATTCGCTTACTGCTCCCACCAATGCATACAAACTGAAAAGAAATAATAATGACAAGCCGTGATTCCTTGAAAAGAGATGTTCCCTAAAGGTTAGAGACATTCACAATGAAAGCTATTGTATTTCACTAGACGGGACATGTACCCAGTTTCCTCTAATCACACTTGGTCAGAAAGCCTCAAAGATGGACACTTATCAATATGTCTAAGATGCCATGATTATTCCTTTTGATACTTGGGATATGCAGGCTACGAGAGAAAACAATTTTTTGATGAAAAAATGACCTTCAAATGACCTTGAACTGAAAAACAAACAAACATTTTTTGCCCTTTTTTCAGGCATTAAGGAAGAGAAAATCAAAATTATAAAATGATAGCATTGCCTTATCAATACTCAAGTTGATATTTTCAAAATGACTTTTTTGAAAAAGGCATTCTTGAAAAAGTTATACGGGGCATGAAAAGCTGGCACAACTTTCATTTTACATTTGTCTTTGGAAAACTCCATTGCCTGACCTGGGGCGTGCTAAGATAGCTTCTGAATAAGGCTGCACTGGCCGAGAACGATTGATATGTGTGCCACCAAGATTAGATTCAGATGTAGATGTAGAACATCTGCATTCTATTATGAGAGGTCTAAATGCCTATATTCCCTTCAAAAACTGTCAGACAATTGTTATTCTTAAATAGAAGGATGATGGAGGGAAATCTGAGGCAACTTCAGAAATCTCTTGAAATTCTGATTTTTGCTGAAATGGTTTTGAAGAAAATTGTGTTAATATCTGGTTGTCCCGAGCAACTGGGCAACCATTTTACAGCCCTATAGGTTTTTTCCTCGCATTGGGCCTATTCCCGATTCTAATGTGTGCACACACACACACACACACACACACACATATATATATATATATATATATATATATATATATATATATATATATATATATATATATATATATATATATATATATATATATATATATATATATATATATATATATATATATATTTATATATCCTAAAAGGTCACTCTGGGTCCACATGTATATGTACCAAGTTGTATGGGTTGAACCCAAAGTGGACGATATTTGGGTTAATCTATATTTATCTGGACTCTTGACACTGTATACGTATTGATGTCTGGAATATTCTGGGTGCTAGTAAGGCAGGTTAACTGATAACGCTGTTGTTGAGAGAGGTCGGTCAGTCCAAATAAAACACGAAACACGTAGATGAAAAAACACATGTTTAAGATCTATTAATTATGGTCGTCACAAAAAATCAATTTATAGTATACTTGACCCGTAAGTCAATATATGTTGTGTTAAGGGCACGAACCTCTTACACAATTTCTGGCCGAAAATTGTTGAGTGAAATGAAAGTTTATAACAGTTCACATAATGTCTGAGGTTTGACGGGAAAACAGCACGTTGCAAGTATGCTTGTGTAATCATTATTACAGTCAATAAACATACACATACACTATAAAAATATACTTTCTTAGGTGTTCAAAAGATACTTTTTCAGAGCGATCGTCATTTCCCAAGTAGTGACTGAGTGTCAGCTGACGTACTAAATAAATACATATATAAATGATAAAGATATTCTTTCATTTTTCCGTAACCCTTTCACATCTGTAGTATACCTGTGGACAGACACATGTAAAAATCTTCATAAGCAAAATTATTAGACTTTTTTCACAGCGAGTTGTTGTATTCATGGAGTTTGACAGTCTCTCTACAAATATTTGCCAAATTTACTGAACTTAGTAAGTTTTGTAAAAAAGATGTCTGACTATGTGCAGAGTCCAGATATAAATGGAGAAAGTCGTTAAAGTCTATCCTAAATTAATTATAAAGCTCTCTATTGATGCCCCAATGAAACGTATCTAATAAGTTTCCAAATTAAATTGACACTCTGTTCCCGCGTGTTTTCTTTTCGAGTTCTTTTAAGAAGCTGGTTGACCCTAACCTAAATTATGGAAAGGGATCAAGTGTAAGCGGGTTGTAATTCACATCCAATTACCATAGAGGGCAAATCAAAGTCATCGTTACATTGTATCAACCTCCTCAATCTGCACACCGATATTAATAGATAAGGTCCTGAACGAGGTCGGACAGATTGAGGGTGAGTTGTCATAAATCCATGAAAACGAGACAGCAAGACGCAGAAAAACAACCTACTTGAAATAATCTTCTCATCTAGATTTTATACGCATAGACATACCAATGTTTATACAGACACACGCACATACACAGAGACACACACACACACACACACATATATATATATATATATATATATATATATATATATATATATATATATATATATATATATATATATATATATATATATATGTGTGTGTGTGTGTGTGTGTGTGTGTGTGTGTGTGTGTGTGTGTGTGTGAAAGAGCGGTATAATCCCACATCGAATGTAATGTAACTTAATGTTTATTGACCATATAATGAAATATGAAATTAATGCGAACCCACTTTTTACAAAAGAAGTAACGTCATGAGTCGAATGCGAACCTTGCTGAAAAGCTCTTTTCGCAAAATCGGCAAGGTTCACAGTCCAAGAACGAAAGCAATAGAATGACGATTTACAACCCGAAAACCCAATATTTAAACAATTAAATGATGTGATTCTCGCACGGATTTCTCGTTTTGTATTAAGGTATGGGGTTGGTATTTTCCATATACACTTTGAGGTTTCATTCATGTGTATTGAAAGACTTACCTTGACGTCACCAAACATCCGTTTCAGGTCATGACTCTTAGTGCTGAGGGCAAAATGGTAGAGTATGTCCTCGTCCATATCATGAATGTGTGGGTTTTTGATGACGCGATCCTTTTCTTTTAGCCTGCAGGAAATACATACAAACTTATATCATAATGGGTTCTGTATTAAAATCCGAATATGTCATTTAGGGGTGCGAGTATATATCACAATTTATCACCTTCTCTTCTGTGAGTCTCGATGATGATTGGTCAATATGTGTCAGACCTGAAACCGTTCACACTTTGAAGATCTGATATTATATCTTTGGAATTCAATATTACCATATTACCACTTGGTGCATCAGCATAGTTGATATTACCACTTGGCCAGCAACCTGAAATTCAATATTACCACTTGGCGCACCAGTATATTTATGAGGACATAAATGGGTAAATAGTGGATTTAGTGGGCACATAGGGATCGACATTAGTGGTGTAATTAATGGTATACTAAAAGTAAGATGTGCCATTTAATACATACAAGAACTTATCAAATATACTGACATAAAGGATATGGCAGTGACCTTCTGCAACTATACGCAAGCTCTTCGTTTGTGATATTTACACACATCATTATCACCAGCTCTGCTGTAATTCTCTACGCTGATTGGTCAATAGGTGTTAGACCTGGTTCCGTTCACACTTTGTAGATTCAATATCAAACGGCAGAATTCAATATCACCACTTAGGCAGCAGCCTCGTTCTGACCTCCAAAGTTATTTAAAATACTTTCGAGATGTAATTGTTATTTTTCATAGCACGAAAGAGCAAGTGATAAATTCGTTCCACCCTGTTGGAAAGTGCAATCCGGCCTGCTATCCGCCCTCAGTCATCCAGATCCCACTCGGTTCCGCCTCGTCAGATCTGGATGACTTCGGTTGGATAGCAGGCCGGATTGCACTTTCCAACATGGCGTAACTAATAATAATGTTTTCATTAAATGTCCATTCAACTGGGTCATGCCACACCAATGCTTTCGCCGATTTCCATTTCATTAAGTCGAAGATCTAAGTGTATTATAACGCCATGGCATCTGTTATGTAGCATATGTGCATTATAAATCTATACCTTTTCTTGGTACATGTGTAGAAAACACCTAGCCTTGATCACAGACGGCAATATACATAGGTCAGGATTGTCAGAATAGTTTCCATTTATCTCACCAGGCGGAGTTGTGAATGCTCCTCTATATGCAGCCTTTGGTCTTCTCTTAGTTCTGGTACCTCTCCTATTGCCACCAGTTCCACCAAAAACTCACCAGAGAAATAAGAATATGCAGCCTTTGGTTTTCTCCGAGTACTGGTATCTCTCTGAGTGCCACCAGTTTCACCAAAAACTCACCAGAGAAATAAGAATATGCAGCCTTTGGTTTTCTCCGAGTACTGGTATCTCTCTGAGTGCCACCAGTTTCACCAGAAACTCACCAGAGAAATAAGAATATGCAGCCCTTGGTTTTCTCCGAGTACTGGTATCTCTCTGAGTGCCACCAGTTTCACCAGAAACTCACCAGAGAAATAAGAATATGCAACCTTTGGATTTCTCCGAGTACTGGTAATTCTCTCTGAGTGCCACCAGTTTCACCAGAAACTCACCAGAGAAATAAGAATATGTAGACTTTGGTTTTCTCTGAGTACTGGTATCTCTCTGAGTGCCATCAGTTTCACCAGAAACTCACCAGAGAAATAAGAATATGTAGACTTTGGTTTTCTCTGAGTACTGGTATCTCTCTGAGTGCCATCAGTTTCACCAGAAACTCACCAGAGAAATAAGAATATGTAGACTTTGGTTTTCTCTGAGTACTGGTATCTCTCTGAGTGCCCCCCGTTTTAACGGAACTGACCAGAGAAAGACTAGTGTCACGGTGGTGGATGTACACATTTGAAGTGTCTTTCTTTTCTATCATTGTTATGGTGTGCATTATTTCGTACAACATATACCATAGGCATATGTATGTTGTCTTGTGCAACACGGACCATAGAAATATCACTTGGGCAGCCCTGATAGCCCTCTATCACCACGGGGAGGGGCATGTAAGAAAGTTGCTAGTGACTTGGGGTACGGGTGTTTTTCTTCGGGATCTCCGACTTCGTCAGAGTGTAGCAGTAAAAGTGATTTCATGTTTTGTACACTCTAGGTGGACTATACTTTGTGTTGCTTTGCGTATGCACGAATTGCTTTTCGGCACTATACAACATAATACAAGAAACATAATGTGAAGCAAAACAAAAGCAATACAAATAAACAGTATAGTACATAATATACACCACTACACTTTCTAAGATTGACAACATGAGGATGAATAGTTAATTGTTATCCTTTCCTATTGATACTTTTGTCGTGCCAAGATATTTTCAATTCGAACAGCCATGGATATATATTCGACGCGACCAAAATTGGTCTTAACTGAAGTAAATTCCCGGACCCATCCTTATAAGGACCCATCCTTATAAGGATGAAAACGAATGCATCACGAAAGCTGTTTAATCTGATACCGCTGGGTCCGAATGATCGGAGTAGCTATATTGGACCCCGTGGAATAAATTGGACCCCGCAGGACCAAAACAAAAGTTGTTTTTGATCTTAAGCTTGAAAGCGTGCAAGGTTATGGCCAACTGACCGGAGTTGACATCATGTATTACGTACTTTTACATCAAATGTTTCTCATTTGATAGTATTACAATGTTGGTGATATAGCACAATGATAGATATAATCATGACAATTATATATATATATATATATATATATATATATATATATATATATATATATATATATATATATATATATACATATATCTATATATCTATATATCTATATATATATATATATATACATATATATATATATATATATATATATATATATATATATATATATATATATATATATATATATATATATATATACTAGTATATATATATATATATATATATATATATATATATATATATATATATATATATATATATATATATATATATATATATATATATATATATATATATAAACATGTATATATATATACTATATATATATATATATATATATATATATATATATATATATATATATATATATATATATATATATATATATATATATATATATATATATATATATATATATATATACATTTGTACCGTGATTTACCGTACAAGAACTGAATGAAAATGATTTGAAAATGAAACAAAACTGACTGGAGATGATATTTCAACCTCGTTCCATTATCCGCTGTAACTTATAACGAATGGCGAGGTTACGAAGTGTCCACGTAAGTATTAAATAAGTCGACTTAATATTTACCTTGCAAGTAGGTAATTCCTTTCTTCACACAATTTCGAATCCTTACCGTCTGTCAGCGGGCTGGTTTATATATATATATATATATATATATATATATATATATATATATATATATATATATATATATATATATATATATATATATATATATATATATATATATATATATACATATATATATATATATAAATATATACATATATATATATATATACATATATATATATATATATATATATATATATATATATATATATATATATATATATATATATATATATATATATATATATATATATATATATATATATATATATATACAAAGCTTACTTATTTGAGCTATTTTCAATCACCCCTTATACGATATGTATAGTATTCGTATTCGGACCTGCGAAAGCTAACTTGGCTATTGAGAAGTGAATTCCATTTTGAAGCAAGCATTTTAAAAGGATATATTTTCTCTAATTGAGTAATATGGCATTAATCTGTGTAACATTCGACCCTGCGAAAACATATCCGACTATACACAGAAATGATAAAGGTATTCGGGTTAGAGTCTTGTATCCACCGAAGTGCTCATACGACCTTACTCCCCTAGCAGGCCTGTACACACGGAAAATGATATCCATTCTGAAGCAAACATATTATATGAGAAGGATACATTTTCTTTAATTGAAGTTATGATATTATGAATAACAATACGTACACATCTTCCACGAGTGCGGGTTTCAATGCCTCTACCGCCTTATCCTCGTTCCAATCCTTCTTCTTGTCACACATCACTGTGAACGTCTCCCCGTCTAGGTTCATCACCTTCTTATTCCCCATGCTGCTCCAGGCCTCCATCGCCTGCGCCAAGTCTTCAACCTCCATACCAGCCTCCTCAACACACAGCCAAAACTCACACCAAAAGGTCAATAGACAACACCTTTTGCGGATATGTTTCCCAACAGCGCTAAGTGCCGTTAAATAGCAAGAAATAGCACGTATTGTATGAATGATAGATTTTCTTTTGAAAAAAAACACACTTAACTATCTTGAATTAATTTGTTATACAGAAGTATAGATTTTTGAAGTGGTGTTTATTCGTTTTTGTCCTATACAAGGTTTAAAACGACTTGAAGCTTAGAGCGTGTGATATACTAACTCCTCTCTCGACAATGCGTAAACAGGAAATGCGGACTGGGCTTCCAGTTATCGCAACTGAGATCATAGTTATCATGCAGCGTCATCGGTACATAGGGGGACTCCTTCCTTTATATACGGGGGTATAAACCACATCCAAGGATATGCTGCCTAGCTTTTTTATTACACTTAACTATATATGGAGATGTGTGATTTAGCGAATCTAGTTTACGTCATTGCATGGGCATGGACGTTAAATGTTTTATGAACTGGAAGGTGTTTAAGTCTAGGAATAGCCTGACTAAATGACTAAAACTTGACTTTTCCCGATATCCCAAAAAATCTATATCACGAGACACGTGTACCTAGTGAAATGATGGTATTAGCAAGCGTTGTTTTCTGTGGTCGTAGAGTCGACAGTTGGATCCTAGACCTAGGAACCTTGTTAGGTCTGTCACAGGGTGAGGCAGTATACAGTGTCTTGTTTCAGTACATAGAGCTGTGCGGCTTCTACCTTCCACACGGCCTGACTGTCTGACTGCCGTTAACTTAGGACGTCAACGCGACCTAGGTTTTGAAACTTTGCATAAGCCTTTCTTCATTTTCCTTTTGACTCAGATGGCAACAATCTACGGTAAAAACGCTCGCTGCTTTCCAAAATATTTATGATTGTGAAATTTCGTCATTTTTTCATGTTTTTAATTCGAGTTTTTATGTTTTGCAAAAAGAAAGCAACATGTTGTTCATGTTTCTTAATTCAAATTTTTGTTTTCATAAAAGACAAAATCATACTTTCAGATGTTTTTTATTTTTATTGTCTCTCAACATCATCTTATTTCAAAAGTTTCAGAAATACACTTCAACTCAGAAAGATAATAATTATCAATGATAATAATAAACAATGATAGTTATCGAGCATGTAATAATAATACAATTAGATTACAAGACCAATACTATCGCAAATATATGCAACCTCGCCACACTCACAATCGCTCTAAAGTGATATTAAGAAATTAGTAACTCCTGTTCTATAGGGTCCCATTTTTGGGAAAAACTAACTTCTTCAGCCCCTGTCATTATAGAAGTCCTTTCTTTTATCATCTGATTAAAGAGAATTCTTTTTACATGAATAATATATGGGAATCCGATACCTTGTCTCTTCCTATAAATAACCTCTTTGGTGGCCATAATTATTGCATTAATGGTTGGTTTTTGCACATCCGCACCATCACGAACTTAAGTTCCTTGTTTCACCAATCGATTTTTTTCATTTCATAAAAACTCGCGAGAGTCTCGCGGACTTTGAGCGAGAGGTTGCGAGACTGGCGCCTGGTGACGTCAATTGTCTCTTATGTTAGAAGGGAAATACCATGCGGCTCAGAGGCATAGTCAATGAACATTCTGCCTCCAGTAAGGCCTAAATTTCAGCGTGCACCGTGCTCTAGTCGCAGGATGGTCCAACCTGACCAGGCCAAATGGACAAAGAGAGCCTTTTATTGGCCGACTAGGCCAAACGGGCAGCTTCAACTGGGCGTAACCTGGTAACAAGCCAAAATGGCCAAAGCCATCCGTGCCAGATGGCAGAAACTGACTGACCGTAAACGGGCCAATCAGGCCAAACCGACCGGACCAAATGACGCGTATTACCAGAAGTTCCTCTACATTTTGTAAATCGAATCAGCCATTCAATGTCAATCGTTCTTTAATACTTAACACTGCTGATTAATAAAACATCTATTATTTTCTAACTAACCACTATCTCTTGACCTTTTGCACCGCGTTTTTATATCCCAAATGGCCGACGGTCAAAGCTCAATTGTTAACCTCTCTAGTTGCAATTTGTCCATTTTATATAGATTACGATAAGTCAAGTTTAATCCGAGAGTGTTTGGGGTGAGGGGCACACCAACTCAATATATTGAACAAAGGACGTCTGTTAAAACGCATAATGTAATAAACGTTGCGAAATGTAATACCTACGCATAACGTAATACAAAATCGTTGCGAAATGTAATACCTACGCATTATGTAATAAAAAATTATTGCAAAATGTAATACCTGCACGAAACGTAATAAAAAAGCGTTGCGAAATGTAATACCTTCGCATAATAAAATAAAAAAATGTTGCGAAATGTAATACCTACGCATAATGTAATACGAAGTTTTCACGAAATGTAATAGCACAAGTTGCGCGAAATGTAATAAAAATTCGTTGCGAAATGTAATACCTACGCATAATGTAATAAGAAATTTTCACGAAATGCAATAAAATTATTCTACTAGCAAATTGTTTTTGTAGATAGATATAGCAAGTCAAAATATTTTTTTTGTTATCAAAAATTAACACCCAAAATCAGTCAGAAATTTTCCACATTATGATGTACTTAGGGCCAAACATTCCAAAGTCCGATTGAAAATCTGGGGCTTAGGCTACTGGGGACGCCAAATAATTAACGTTCTATGCTAATTTTCATTATTCAAAGTTTGTGTAGTTATATAAATAATCTCCAGTCAGAAATTTTTCACACTTGCTTAGTACATCATAGTGTGGAAAATTTCACTAACATCCTTCAATATTGAAATGTCTAGCAGGGAATGCTGATTATGAAGCCCATCCTAGATTCTAAAAAAGCTGATGAACCCCCAAGGGTTTAAATCATATATGGAAATACATGGTACTAAGCAAATCTTCAAGAAGTTTAGAATAATCGTAATTATTGAGATTTTTTCTGTAACTTCACAGACTTCCTTCAATATTGAAACTCTACATGGGTGGAGATAAAATGACATAAAACATGTGGTCTGAGATGATTGCTTTTTTTCAATATCAAACCAGCCTACTGTATATGCTCCCACAAATAGGAAGAATTCACCCAATTCAGCTTACCCCGTTGAAAGCTGATGCATCTTTGATCGCCAAATATATATAGGCCACCAGTTGGCTTATAGCTAATGACATCAGGGAAAACCTGCAACGATTTCCTGATGCAAATCAAAGCAAAAATACAACAAGAAAGTGGCGAAAATTAAAATTGTAACAAGAAAATGGTGAAAACTAAAACTAATCGGTAGATGACAAATATCTATCATATCATTATAACATAAACTCCAATTTAGTTAATTATATGAGGAAAAACAAATCTAATGGGGAAAATGAAATCTCTACCAAAATGACACGAAAAAAACATAATCGACCCATTGATAAAAGGCCAATATGGACTAAAACAGCACACCTGGCAAAGACTAAAACAAATATTTGGGTTGTTAATTTTTGATGACAAAGATATTTTGACTTGCTATATCTATATACAAAAACAATTTACTTGTAGAAAACTGTTATTACATTTCGTGAAAAGTTCGTTTTACATTATGCGTAGGTATAACATTTCGCAACAATTTTTTATTACATTATGCGTAAGTATTACATTTCGCAACGATTTTTTATTACGTTTCGTGCAGGTATTATATTTCGCAACAATGTTATATTACGTTATGCGTTTTAACAGACGTCCACCGTTAGTATCATACCACGCGTCGTCCAGAGCATACGCTCAGTTAGTCCGGCACAGAAAGCTGGATTTTGGGCTGAACCTTTTTTTTCATATATAGTTTTTTTTCAATTGATTCTGGTAGCCAAGGGTACCCACCTTAAGAATCTGCCGGGTGCCGGGCTGGCACCCTTGGGCAATTTGAGATATTGACCCATCTTTGCCACTCCCCATGGTACAAGAAATGGACAAATTGGGCCTTCTCCGGTTTTGGTTGATCCAGATATTGAAATCTAAGAGACCTACAGACCCATCAACTTACATAGGCTCAATTTAGGTAGCAAATATGTACTGTAAGACTGGTAATGTTTGCGTGTAGTAAATATTGCGTTTTTTTCATTTTTTCTTTTATGCGTGTTTTAATTAATGCGAATCTCCATCTACGTCAGATATCTGAAACAGAAGGGACAGATTTATTCGTGTTTTAATTATTGCGTCCTCATGCATTCGCATTAAAACGCAATAATTAAAATCACGCAATCATTACCAGTTTTACAGTATATGTTTGTATTTGAACATCCGTAGGTACCTTAATTGCTGAGAACAGGGGTCAAAAGGAGGTTCATTTAGTTGGAATATACAAATGTTTGCCTGTATTTTGCTACTATTTGAACAGCATTAAATCACAGTGAAAGATTCCATCACTATTCTAGTTCTAAATATGACTTATTCAGCTAGTAAATTAATTGATATTTGTAGTTGACCAACGTCAGGTGCCCGCTATGCTGAAAACAGGGGTCAAAAAGTAGGTCACTTAGCTAAAATGCACGATTTTCGCCTGCAGTTTGAACAGCATTATACCGACTTATATATAATTTTCACCATTCAAGTTCTAAATATGACTTATTTAGGTAACAAATAAAAATGATATTAGTACTTGGACCACTGTAGGTACCCACATTGCTAAGACAGGATTTTCGCCTGCATTTTGCTCTTTTTTGGACAGCGTTATATTGATTTATATATCACTTTCACTATTTTCGTTCTATATATGACTTATCTAGGTAGCAAATGAATTGTTAATTGTAGTTGGATATTTAAAGATACCTGCATTGTCGGGAACAGGGGTCAGAAAATAGGTCACTTAGCTAAAATGTACTATTTTCGCCTGTATTTTGCTTTTTTGAACAGCATTACACTGACTTATAAAAGATTTTCATTATTCTAGTTTTGAATATGACTCATATAGGAAGCAAATAAATTGATAAGTGTAGTTGGACAACTGCAGGTACCTGAGAACAGGGATCAAAAAATAGGTCACGCTAAAATGTACATTGTCCACCTGCGTTTTGCTCTTTTTTGAAAAGCATTACCTCGTCTTATATACGACTTTCACTATTCTATAGCTAGTTCTAGATATTACTCATTTGGGTAACACATAAATTGGTAATTGTAGTTGGACAACTGTGGGTCAGAAAATAGGTCACTTAGCTAAAATGTATGATTTTCGCCTGCGTTTTACTCTCACTTGAACAGCATTACATCAACATATAAGACACCATCTAGTTCTAGATGTGACTTATTTATGAACCAAATGAATTTAAATTTCTAGTAGGACACTATTAGTTTCCAAAATTTGTATACCATAACAATACACATTCAGCATAGACACATCACACGTATACATGTACATGTACAGTTCAGTACAGTGCCAACATTTAATTCCTGCACTAAATGTGTAGGAGCCTGGGCATAATACACAACTGCACGACTGATTGCCACCCAGTTTCCTGGGCACGGATGCATGGATAACTTTACATGCAACTGAACATAGCTTTGATTCGCAAGCTACATGGGTCAGTAATGTGATTGGCTTATTTTTTATGACATGTTATCCATAGGTTCTGTACAACCAGGCACTAGGAGATGTCCGATCGACTGGTGTAGGAATTAGATGTCTATAATGTACATGTAGCTGTCCCTGTCGGCCAATATCACTTACATGTAGCTGCATAGCTTTCCCTATAGGCCAATATCAATCACACATAAAGGAGTCCACACAAGCTGAAGGTTACATTTCATGAGTCCTATTTGGGGCATGTGAGAAAGTTACTACTGACTTGAAGTTATGTACTGTTCTCCACCATTTACAAAAGACGATTCACGACTTATCTTCTGTATGGTGGGAAAGGTGACAATGAACATAATCCCTAATCCTGATCCCTCGCTCCTCAGAGTCTTATGATATATAAGCGACTGTCTAAATCCATCCGAGTCAGGGGAATTCCCCATTATTCATGACATAGGCTTGGGTGTTTTTCAGGAAAGTATGTTTAACGATTTGTACCATGTGGCTAATCGACAAATCCCTATCATGCCATCCGACAGAGGGCATTAAATCTTGTTGTTATTGCTATTCTGATTTTAACCATTTGAGTGTACCATGTGATTAGCTGATAAGGGCTGATATGATAATTTGATAGGTTACGGCCTTCAGGCCTATGACAAATATCATAGCGCCCTCTGCAACAGTCAACAAGGCTATACTATTGTACAGTATATTCCTTCAGATATTTGAAGACATTGTGTTCCCACACAATGCAACTAGTGCGAAGACAAAGTGTTATCTAAGAATAAAGAGTAAAACGGAGACAAAAATCATACATTTTAGCTAAGTGACCTATTTTTGGCCCTTGTTCCCAACAGTTCAGCTACCTACAGTTGTCCGACTACAATTATCAATTTACTTGCTACCAAAATGAGTAATATTTAAGTGGAGCAGCAGAGGGCCATATTTGGGGTCGGACCCACACCGGCAACTTAATAAAACGAGTCATACACCAAAAGAAAGCTGAGGATGTCAGGAGTAAGAAAATCCATGATGCCGAAAAATCCGCGCTGTGCGGGCTGAGAAATGGACGCGTTTCTATGGCAACCCAAAATAGCCATTAAAATCCTCAAAACTGATTTAACACTGAAAACAGCCTTTTAAATACATGTTTTTGGTCATAACTCTGGTTATACTCATCAGAAGTCATTAAATGAGATATCAAAATAAGTCATTTTATGTTCCTCAAAAATATTGATATGATGTGTTTTGATTGGACAATTTTTAGGGGTCAAGACGGGTCATTGAAGGTCACAAAGGTCAAATATTTGGAAATCAGCTATAGACCTTCACATTTTTCTTGCTTTTTCCACTTTCAGTTTTAATGTAGAGCCGTTCTTAAACTATAATACAATGTATTATACATCAAATCCACGCCAATGATGACAGGAATTAGAAAAACCATGATGCCGAAAAATCTGTCTTGTGCCGACTGAAAAATTGACACGTTTCCATGGCAACAAGAATTCCCTGAAAACTCACATTAGGCTGCTAGCACCTTATTAAAAGATACGTTTTTGGTCAAAACTCAAGTTATACTGATCAGATCTCAACAAATGAAGAATAAAAATGTGTAACTGTGTATTCTGCAAATACTGCGACATGATACGTTCTGATTGGTCATTTCCCAGAGGTCAGGTGGGGTCAAAAAAGGTCACAAAGGTCACAACATGGGAAATAAGCTATTGTCAGCCAACCTATTTTCTTGTATTGTTCCCATTTCCTCTTGTATGTACACCCGTAACCAGAGAATAATAAAATGTATTATGCATCAATAGAAAGCTTATGATACCATGAGTTAGAAAATTCATGATGCCGAAAAATCAACCTTGTGCGGGTTGTGAAATTGGCACGTTTCCATGGTAACATTAAAAAGCCGTTCAATTCAGGCAGGAAATAAGTAAACATTGAAAGCTGCTTTTCCAGGACATTTGTTTGATCATAACTCAGGTTAAAATTATTAGATCTTAATGAATGAAGTATTAAAACATGTAATGTCCCGTTCCACAGTCATAAAGGTATGACATGTTTTGATTGGTCAATGGTTGGGGGTCATGTGGGGTCAAATACAGTCACAATGGTCAAGCACCTAGAAATAAGCTAAAAACTGTTAATTTTTTCTTGCGTTTTTCACTTTTCATTTCCTATGTACACCCACACCCAGAGTATACTAAAATGCATTATGCATCATTAGAATGGTTATGATACCATGAGTTAGGAAGTCTGTGATGCTGAAAATCCACCTTGTGTGGGCTGTGAAATTGGCACGTTTCCATGGTAACGAGAAGTACCCACCATTAGATGAATTGAAAACGGATATAATGGTGAAATTACCTTTTCAATTACTAATGTTTTATGAATGTTTATGACTATATTTGGGGTCCCTTCGATGATAAACTCTAAATTAATGACATGGAAATGTATACCTTGGTGTCTCCTGGCTAGATGAAGAAATGGCACGTTTCCATGGCGACACCATTTTACTTGAATATCCCATAAAATATTAAGATTTTTTAGAAGGCATGCCCCTACTTGAATACTTTGAAGAAAAATACACCGATTAGTTTTTACTCCATGAAAAAAGCATAAGTGGTTGAAAAGTTATGATCTTTTCTATAAACCCCAAAATCATCCAGCAAACCCAATTTTGCTACCAAATCTGGCACAGACTCCCAGCATGCATCAGGCAGGAAGTTGACAGGTGGCTGTTATGCAAATGGCTGCCATTGATGAGGAAAATATGTTGAAAGGTAAGTTTTGTGTGATTACCTTCATGATACCTGAAATTTCAAATAATGGTATGGGCAAAAGTCCCTGTTAGTGTACATAGACTTCTAAGAATATAAAAAATCAGAAATTTATGTACTTATTGGTTATGAATAATGTTGTTTTTGGTATTTATAAACTGTGATTCAGCAGATCTGCACCATTTCCAAACTTTTCACACTGTGAAAGTATACAAAAGAACATATATTCAGGAAA
This sequence comes from Maea johnstoni, assembly GCA_963942565.1. Lineage (NCBI taxonomy): Eukaryota > Metazoa > Annelida > Polychaeta > Spionida > Magelonidae > Maea > Maea johnstoni. Next base: position 47,282,061 of record OZ012689.1, on the reverse strand, counting down.
ATTCATTCTTTGAAGTAGTCTGTACTCTATAAAGGGTAAGCCAACTGAAGTAGGTTGTAATGTGTACATTACGATACAAGTATTTCCTTATTAATGTCCTGAGTAAAAACAACAACACAGAGTCTGCCCTTAGCAACCAATGTATCTCCCTTCCTTAGCAACCGGTTTTGATGCCACATATTGTAACATGATGGAAAGAAATTTAGTTGACTGACTTTGAGACTGTAATACTTACCTAAAATATTTCATTATTATCAACCCATCTATAGGAAATAATTCTATAAACACAGAAATTTTAGAATATCATAATTCAAGATGGCCGCCTTCATTAGAAAACAAAATGGCCGCCATCCTTTGTAACAGTAAGAAAAACCCAGAATTGATGATATCTTCGTTAAAAATTAAGGTTTTCGCATGCTTTTTTTTTTCAAATAAGTCTACTTTAGAAGATCTTTCTGTTGAAATCCTTCTTTTCTTACCCCTCTTGATATATTTTACTATATTTAAGAAAAAACTGCAATTTGAGTAAGAATTTTAAATATTTGGAGATACCTTATTTTGCTATGAATTTTATATTCTTGTTTTTCAAATTTTAGAATGATTTGAACAACTGCAGCTGGCATCACAATGTGGTCTTCTCAAAACAACTTGAGAGTATAATATTGGTAAGTATAGTATTTGCTGGTTTTTCAGGACAATCTATGTAACTGGATTTTGGTATTCAATTCCCTTTTCAATATTTCAAAGATGTGCAATATAGGTCTGATGAATAAAAAAAGAATGAGCATTAGGCATATTATATAAAATGTCTTAACTGTAATAAAGTATAAGAATAATTGTCATATTCAACTGTAGCCAGCTTAGTTTTGCATCATTATTTTTTGGCATATATGCTGAATTCAGCATTAGGTGGGAATACATTGTATATTACATAATAAGATTTAAACTGTTTAAAGTTGTATGTTTGCTTGTCTTACTTATGCTGAATGCCTATCATTGATGGTTGTTGGAGCCAACTTAATGATATCCCATTTCTTCCAGTCTACAATCAGTGAGCTGAGATCATGGCATCAGCAGAAGAGATGTGTGCTCCAGCCCCCAAAAGGACTAGGCTTGAAGAACAAGATCTTTGTGCTATTTGTGACAAACCATTTTCCAAGAACAATTCTGCTGTTTACCCAAACCCATCTAGACTTCAAACACTTTTCCAAGCATGCACAGAGAGGAATGATGACATAGGCAAGAAGATTCTATCCAAAGAAATTTTGATTATGAAGGGTTCAATAGAAATAAAGTACCATAGAAGCTGTCGCTCTTCATACTGTAGCTCTGAACATGTTCTTCGACTTTCAGAAAAACGCAATGTACAGTCAATGCTGAAGGATGTAAATCAGGAATATCAAACTGTATCTGCTATAAATGTGACAAGGTCAAGTGTATCAGAATTTAACTGGAATGAAAATTGTTTCATATGTGGGGAGAAGTGCCACGAAAAGCTCAGAAAATCTAACTCTAACCGCAACTGGTCCACAGTTCAAACTGTCATTGATAATCAAGGAGAAAATATCTTTAATAAGGTTTTAGGTGCTGCTAAAAGAAAGAATGATCAAAGTATGATTAACAGATTGAGTGGTGTTCCTTATGGTGATTTAGTTGCTATCGGGGCAAGATACCACCAAAAACGGGGTTGCTTAGCTAAGTATAGTTTTGCAAAGTCTGGGTCCAAAGAAATACAGCAGTATGAAGGTCATCAGAAGGTCATGGCCCAAGTCATAGAGGAATTCAACAAGTCTATTGTGGAATAAGGTCAAGTGACCCTGCTGTCATCAATACGAGATCGCTTTGTTGAGCTAGCAAATGAAAGATCAGATGTGGAAGCTACAGCATATAGTAGTTCAAATTTCAAACGTAGGTTACTTCAACAGTGGCCTGAAATTAGATGCATATCCCAAACAGGATTATCTGACCTTGTCTGTTCAGCCTCACTGTCAGTTGGGGATGCATTTTCAAAAGCGAATAATCTTGCAAAAGAGTTAGAAAAGATAAAAAATGAGAGTGCAAAATTACAAAGTGACAAAGATGTAGTACTCGAAGCAGTGAAAATATTAAGGGCAAGGCTATCAAAGGTTAAAAAACTGGATGGAGAATATTACTCTTCTAATGAAATTTCTTGGCAAGCAGCTCAAGATTTTGTTGATCCCCTTCTGTTGAATATGCTGGTGTGGCTTTCTGATGAGAAAGCTTATTCCAATGCTTCTGATATAGCAAATGAAAACCTTAATGATGTACGCTACCTTTCCTTGGCAAGTGACATTACATCATTAGCAACTGGAGTCATGTCCCCCAAACATCTTGGACTGGCGGTGCATTTGCATCATCAGTTTGGTAGCAGGAAACTGATTGATGATATTTATAAACTTGGACACTGCATATCATACACAGAATTGAGGCAGTTTCTTACATCTGCTGCTGCCTATATCAGCAGTGCTCAAGAGCCAAGCCCCTCAGGTGCCCTTGTACCACCAGGTCTAGTATCAAAGGAAGATGGTGGCAAGCTGCTTGTCGCAGTAGGTGATAATTGGGACCACAATGAAAGGACTGTGGATGGAAAGAATACAACACATGCTATGACTTCAATACTAGTGACAGCTGGGCAGGTTGATGATAGGCATATGCCAAGGATTAAGAGGGAGATATCAAGAACTTTTGACGTTTCTACACTACCAGGTGGTAATCTATCAAATGTGCTGGCATACAAGAAGCCTATTAAAAGACCTGAGCCAATAATACAACCACCACCTACTGCTGATGAACTGTTACCTTCTAAAAATGATCCTGGTGTTAGAGATAGTCACAGAACTGAACTCATCTACAATCTAGCTCGAGCTAGTCTCATTGACAACAAAGATTTTCCTCCATGGGTACCATTTCATGTTGGCCTCTCAAGGGATTTAGACATACCAGTATCAACGATTTCCTTCAATCCAATACTGATGGCTCCACCCACAGACTACTCTACAATCTACACAACTTTAGTGCACAGCAAGGAGATTGCAAATGTGCATGGGCACACTAGCATACCTGCATTTTTTGATATGGGTCTTCTGACCAAAGCATTGGAAATCACCTGGGCCCGTCCTGATGAGCTTGCTGGTGTGCTACCTTGTGAAGGAGGTATGCATCTAATGATTGCTGTGATGGCTGGAATCGGTAAGCTGTACGGGGAGGCAGGACTGCAGGATTTATTGCAAGAATCAGGTGTTTTCGCAGCAGGTACCGTGCAGCAGATCTTGAATGGGAAAGACTTTGATAGGGGGTTATATGCAATGAAGCTAATTGATGAAGTTCTACATGCACAGTTCTTGAAACAGTTCCAGAATTGGACTTTGAAACAAGGTAAGGTAATACCAGAACGGTTTGTGGATGTGCTACAAAAGTTACAAACCAAGTACCAAGACTCACCCAACGATGCAGTAGAGATAGGCAAAATCATGGACGAACTGAAAGTTGTGATGGATGAATCTCTGGAACCAATGATTGCAGACTTCAGGGAGTATGGCCGCAAACTTTCAGCAACATTCAGATTTTGGGATGACTATCTGCAGAAAGTGTCTACACCCTTGAAAGTATTCATCAGTGCAACAAGAAATGGTGACTGGGCTGTGTACCAGTCTGCTAAGGCAGAGTTGCTTCCACTTCTCTTTGCATCAAACAGAAACACATATGCAAAATACATGCCAGTGCTACTGCTCCTGATGAAGAGGCTTCCTCCTGAGGTAATCAGTGACTTCGTGCAAAGGCAATTTGTTGCAAAACTGACACCAGGTAAATTCAACTGCACATGGATGGACTATGCATTGGAGTCAACAGAAAACAGAGCCTTAAAAGGCATTGGAGGAATCATAGGCCTTACTCTTAGAGGGCAAGCCCTAGCCGGATGGTTCCTATCACGCCCTGTTACAGCAAAATATTCAGCAGTGTTTGCAGACATGTGCCACAATAAAGCATCAAAATCAAAAGATATCAACCACCACAGTGCGAGCAAAGGAGAAATCAAACGCTGGAATGCAGACATCAACAAAATGGATGGCATGTTTAATGAAAGTTACATAAATCCATTCAACGTAGAAACTGTGCCACAAGAGCTAGTGAATTTTGCTACTGGAGTTGTAGCTAGGGCAGATGTACAGGAAAGTCTAGTTAATGCCCTAGAAACTGGTGCTCATTTGGCAAATAAGTTTGTGAATGAGAGACTTGCTGGTGATGAGGAGCATGGTCCTAGCAAAAGTTTTTATGACAAAGTACCAAGAGCCAACATTAAGACAATGGCAGATATGAACAAAGGGGTGAAAATCAAATCAAAAGATGTTTTTATGTCTGGTGAGGCCATGTACGTAAGACTACTCGCAATCAATAGCAAAAAGAAGGTGCCTTTGGGTAGGGTAATGTCTTTTGAGAACTCTCCTGTTCCGCAAAGCCTATTCACTGATGATGGCTCAATGATATCTGGAAACAAAGCAACATTTATGCACAAACTTGAAGGTTTGATTAGTGAGAATGTTACAACTACTACTCCAAATGCAGATGCCATTATATTTGATGCCAATGCAGTAATCCAGATGCTATGCCCACCTTCAAAACCTGACATCACCTACAGCGACATGGCAAAAGCCTTTCAAGACCACATATGTCAAGTTAGTAAAAATCTAGGAGGTTCAGACATTTCCCAGATCCATGTAGTTTTTGACAGATACCTGACAAACAGTATCAAAGGTGATACACGTGAGAAACGGGCACACAACTTTCAATCCTCAATTCACCATGTAACAGCAGATGGTCATATCCCCAAAGACTGGAAAAAATTCTTAAAGAGAAGTGAGAACAAGTCATCCCTTACAAAATTTTACACAGAATACCTCACCAGTCATGCAGGGAATAACCTCAAAGACGGACAGGACATGTATGTCAGTGGTGGCTCTGAGGAAGAAGCAGTGGCTCTCAAGAGTTCAGGAACGTGTGAGAGGTATGAGCCTCTGACAGCCAATCATGAAGAGGCTGATACTCGCCTGATACTTCATGCTCAAGAAGCTGCATAGAACGGAGCAGATACAGTTGTTGTTTCAAGTCCCGACACTGATGTGCTTGTTCTATGTGTGCATCACAGGCCATCTATCCATGCAAAAGATCTTTATTTTCACACTGGCCATAGTGGGAAACACACATCCAAGACACGTTTCATACCAGTTCATGACCTCCATGCTACACTCACCCCTTCCCATCGCCAAGTATTGCTTCCTATTTACTGCCTCACAGGCTGTGACACTGTTAGTTTTCTCTATGGTCATGGCAAAGGTCAAGCATTTCGTCTCATGATGAACCACTCAGAAAAGTACCAAGATATGGCTGGACTTGGTACAGGGGATGCAATCACCTATAGCCAAACACAAGCGTGCACCAAGTTCGTCAGCAAAATGTATGGCAAAGAAAGTACTTCCTTGACTTCATTGAGATGTGAAAGAGCTGGAGACATAAAGAAACATGTCACTGCTAAAAAGCTACCTCCAACAGATAATGCTTTTTGTCTCCACCTGCAAAGGGTGTCCTATCAACTGAAAGTCTGGCGACAGGCTTGTCAAGCCATTCAAGTACTTCCAAGTCCTTTCAACTATGGCTACCAAAGACAGACAGATGGCAGCATCAAAGCACAACACATAGACCAGCCATTTGCAGCTCCTGAACTTCTGAACAACTTCTTCTGTGAATGCAAAAACCAGATATGCACAGAGGAATGCAAATGTTATCTGCTTGGACAGTCATGTACAGCTGCTTGTGTATGTGGAGCTGAAGGACCATCATGTGATACATCCAACTCATGTAAAAATCCGCTGACACATGCAATTCATCTGTATGATGATAGAGAGGACAACTGAGAAAAAAAATCCTATTGACAGCGACCCCAACATAAGTCTTGGCAAAATATAGGTAATGTTTCATCTTTGTGATGCGTAGGTGTGGATTCCTGCCCAACCAAGACAACACGATCTGCTAGAAGGGTGGCACAACAGCCACTACCGGGCATAAAGAAACTGAGGTTATATTCTTTGATGAACAGGGAACTACAAACATTTGGTGTAAACCAAATTTTTATAAAGATAAGTCAGTGAGGAGGAATAACATCTTTGCTAGGTCTGTTGACCCATTGTAATCTTAGTGTAGGGTTTTTAGCTCAACACCCCACACAATCTTTTCAGACTTTGTGGGTCCAGGCCATCTAGATAATGTTTCATCGTCTTGGTGTGGCTTAATGTTTCATCTTCGTGGTGTGTTGGTGTGGCTTCCTGCCCAACATTGTACATAATGGATAACCCAGTATGTACAAAACATGAATGTCCACACATGTATAGTTATAATATGACGCCTGTAATTTAACCAGCCTGAACCCAATGGGTAACCCAGTGTGGTGAAAGACTAGGTATATTACTCTCCATATTAAAAAGCGTCATCTATGTAATATTCTGCACACCACAGTTCCAAACAATCTATTGAGCAACCCTGTATAAAGTCTTCTATCAACTATAATCAGTATGCATGGTGGGTAATGAAACTGTAGTGGATTAAATGTTGAAAAAAGTATGTTGTGCCATTGAAATGTAAGGACTGCTGAGAAAAAAAGGTGATATACCAGGTTGGTGGCAAAACCGATGCTACTGGGTAAATAAAAACAGGTTATTTTCTTCGATGAACAGCGCACTACATTAAAAATTTGGTGGCAACCAATTGGTTATAAAGAAGTGTCAGTGAGGAGTAATGACATGTTGGCCCTTTCCACTAACCCATTGTAGCTAATGTGCAAAGGAGGTTTAGCTACAAAAGAAACAAAGTATGCCAGGTGGACCAGGCATGTAAAAATGGAGGTTTTATTTTTGATGAACTGTGGACTTCATTAATCTATGAAAAGCCATGAGAAGCCAAAGATAAAAAGAAAAAACATGTATGATTTTGTTTTAAACCATAGGAAGATCAAGGGTTTCAGCCAAAGGTTCTCAAACATTATGTACTTTTATCTATACACTATTTGTTTGTAGGAATTGTAGGAAGACCACGAGAAGCTTTTAGGAAAGCTTCTCCAACAGCATGTACTTATATTTTTCATTCTTTATTTTTGAAGGAATTTTATGATGACAGAGAGTCGTTGACTCAAGCCTCTCCAACAGCATGTTATTTCTCCTTTTGCTTTATTTATAGTTTTTTTAAAAAGTTTAAGTCTTGCATGCACTGTCATTGATACAGTAGAGGGAACCTTAGGAAAATAAATAATATTATTATCTGAATGAGCAAGTTTCACTGCACACTTTGGACTGCTCTGTAAGAAATATGAATATTTATGTACTTAAAGCATTTATAATAAGTATTTCGTACCAAACAGGGTGAAAGGCAAGTCCTGTGTTTTATAAGGGAAGTGTAACACCATATTGTATATGGATGGGTCAAGGCTATCAAAACCCAATTGAATATGGTCTAAAATCAATGCTTAATGCATTTTCATAGATCCAGGGTGAATGGTTGTTTAATCAAAATGCTGTAGAGTTACTCATTACTATGTAATTGCCAATGATTTCTAAAAGCTACCTTTTGATGTGTGGATATATTGAATATAAATGAATGTTTTTGATTGATGATAGTCATATAAAAACTAGATAAACACATTTAGAGAATGTTTGAAAGGAATACATGTACAGCAATGTCAAAAAAGGAAAATTGAGTCTCTGAGCAACTTGACAAAAGGGTTTTATAGAAAAACTTGGATCTATATGTACAGATGCTATTATGACATTTAAAGTTTTGTATGCTAATGCTAATGCTTAATATAGGGCGTATAGTATTTGATCTGCAAAATAAAGTATATCCTTTGACACCTTTGTTTTGTTTAATGAAGCCACATTTCAGAAAGAAAAAAGAACAGTTCCAGTTCATGTGAAACATCAAAACTAACCAATCTGAACATAAAACATCCTTTAAGGAACAAAGCATTAACATTTTGATGTTAATGCTTTCTATTGGTGCATCATAAATTTGTTTACTCTGGGTGTGGGTGTACATAGGAAATAAAATGGGAACAGAACAAGAAAAAGGTTGACGGAGAATAGCTAATTTTCCATAATGTGATCTTTGTGACTTTATTTGACCCAACCTGACCTCAGGGTATTAACCAATCTAAGTGTATCATAGTATGATGTTAGCTGAATAGAGAGTTGCACATTTTGATTCTTCATTTGTGGAGATCTGATCAGTAGAACTTGAGTTATGACCAAAAATATCTTTTGAGGTGCTTTTAATGTAATGTAAGTTTTCAAGAAATTCCGGTTGCCATGGTAACATCTCAATTTTTCAGCCCACACAAGGTAAATTATTTGGTATCATAGTTTTTCTAATTCCTGCTATCATTTGTTTTGATATGTATAAGCGATTCTATTATAACTTATGAATGGCTCTATATAGAAATTGAAAGTGAACAAAGCAAGAACAAATTAAGTGTTTAGCTTATTTCTAAGTATTTGACCATTGTGACCTCATTTGACCCCACATGACCCCCAACCATTGACCAATCAAAACATGTCATACCTTTATGACTGTGGAACAGGACATTACATGTTTTAATACTTCATTCATTAAGATCTAATAATTTTAACCTGAGTTATGATCAAACAAATGTCCCGGAAAAGCAGTTTTCAATGTTTACTTATTTCCTGCCAGAATTGAACGGCTTTTTTATGTTACCATGGAAACGTGCCAATTTCACAACCCGCACAAGCTTAATTTTTCGGCATCATGAATTTTCTAACTCATGGTATCATAAGATTTCTATTGATGCATAATACATTTTATTATTCTCTGGTTGCGGGTGTACATATGAGGGGAAATGGGAACAGAACAAGAAAATAGGTTAGCTGACAATAGCTTATTTCCCATGATGTGACCTTTGTGACCTTATTTGACCCCACCTGACCTCTGGGAATTGACCAATCAGAACGTATCATGTCGCAGTATTTGCAGAATACACAGTTACACATTTTTATTCTTCATTTGTTGAGATCTGATCAGTATAACTTGAGTTTTGACCAAAAACGTATCTTTTAATAAGGTGCTAGCAGCCTAATATGAGTTTTCAGGGAATTCTTGTTGCCATGGAAACGTGTCAATTTTTTGGTCGGCACAAGACAGATTTTTCGGCATCATGGTTTTTCTAATTCCTGTCATCATTGGCGTGGATTTGATGTATAATACATTGTATTATAGTTTAAGAACGGCTCTACATAAAAACTGAAAGTGAAAAAAGCAAGAAAAATGTGAGGGTCTATAGCCGATTTCCAAATATTTGACCTTTGTGACCTTCAATGACCCGTCTTGACCCCTAAAAATTGTCCAATCAAAACACATCATATCAATATTTTTGAGGAACATAAAATGACTTATTTTGATATCTCATTTAATGACTTCTGATGAGTATAACCAGAGTTATGACCAAAAACATGTATTCAAAAGGCTGTTTTCAGTGTTAAATCAGTTTTGAGGATTTTTATGGCTATTTTGGGTTGCCATAGAAACGCGTCCATTTCTCAGCCCGCACAGCGCGGATTTTTCGGCATCATGGATTTTCTTACTCCTGACATCCTCAGCTTTCTTTTGGTGTATGACTCGTTTTATTAAGTTGCCGGTGTGGGTCCGACCCCAAATATGGCCCTCTGCTGCTCCACTATTTCGAACTAGAATAGTGAAACTCTCATATAAGTCAATGTAATGCTGTTTAAAAAAGAGCAAAATGCAGGCGAAAATTGTACATTTTAGCTAAGTGACCTAATTTCAGACCTCTTATCTCAGCAGTGCGAGTGGATATTATGCTTTTCAAAAAATAGCAAAATGCAAGCGAAAATAGTACATTTTAGCTAATTGACCTATTTTCTGACCCCTGTTCCTGACAATGCAGGTATCTTCAGTTGTCCAACTACAATTATCAATTCATTTGCTACCTAGATAAGTCATATTTAGAACGAAAACAGTGAAAATTATATAAAAGTCTATGTAACGCTGTTCAAAAAAGAGCAAAATGCAGACGAAAATCGTACATTTCAGCTAAGTGACCTAATTTTTGACCCCTGTTCTTAACAATGCGGGTACCTAAGTGGTCCAAGTACAAATATCAATTTATTTGTTACCTAAATAAGTCATATTTAGAACTTGAATGGTGAAAGTTATATATAAGTAGATATAATGCTGTTCAAATTGCAGACGAAAATCGTGCATTTTAGCTAAGTGACCTACTTTTTGACCCCTGTTTTCAGCATAGCGGGCAACAAACGTTGGCCAACTACAAATATCAATTAATTTGCTAGCTGAATAAGTCATATTTAGAACTAGAATAGTGATAGAATATTTTATTGTGATTTAATGCTGTTCAAATATTAGCAAAATACAGGCAAAATTTTGTATATTCTAACTAAATGACCCACTTTTTGACCCCTGTTCTCAGCAATTAAGGTACCTACGGATGTTCAAATACAAACATATACCTATTTGCTACCTAAATTGAGCCTATGTAAGTTGATGGGTCTGTAGGTCTCTTAGATTTTAATATCTGGAACAACCAAAACCGAAGAAAGCCCAATCTGTCCATTTCTTGTACCATGGGGGTGGCAAAGATGGGTCAATATCTCAAATTGCCCAAGGGTGCCAGCCCGGCACCCGGCAGATTCTTAAAGCGGGTACCCTTGGCTACCAGAATCAATTGAAAAAAAAACTATATATAAAAAAAAAGGTTCAGCCCAAAATCCAGCTGAAATACTGAGTCATATAAGCTGCCAGCCGTTGACTGCGCGCTGACATTGCTCCTCTGCAGATCAGAACATCAAGACAAAGCATATTTCCGAAAATAGTTGAAGTAGGTATGACAACACAGATAACCCCGCGTAACTTCCATGAATAGGGACAAATAAAAACGGGGGGGGGGGGGGGGGGTGTACACAAACAGCTGCAAAACAGAAATTTACCCATACTCGCCCGCAAGTAACACGTGGTTCTATGCTTACAAAGAGTTTAACTGACGAAAACCATGAAATAATAATAATAATAATAATGATAAAAATAATAATAATAATAATAATAATCTTTATTTCACAAGGGTAACACAGTCAAATACAGGATTTGATTTTCGCTGTGGCCCTCCAAATTAAAAAGGAATGGAGGAAGATGGTTAACACATAGATGACGTATCTACTTCAAATATTTTTGGAAAAATGCTTTGTTCTGATTTATATTAAGAGAGTGGTCAGCCCTGTTTTATATGGTAAGAGAGGAAAAGGGTTAATGTAGTTCACGTTGAGAGCTATAGCACATTGATACACAGCTTAAGTTGCGTAAGCCTAAATATTGATATAACGATAAACAGGGCAAAGGTATTCATTTTAACGTATTCATGACAAAATTAGATTAAAGTTTCCTGTGAATATGTCCTCTAAGGTCAAATTTGATACATATACATGTACGTGAAGTACATAATGGATTTATATCCATTGTCATATCTTATATCTACAGCTGATACTATTATTTGTCCTTAATTTTAACATTCATGATTACATCCGAAAAAACAATGTCAATTCCAATTGATACCCCTTAACCCTTATGCTGGTGGTGACTCATTTGGCTAATACAAAAAGATGGAAAATCCTGAGAAATGACTGAAACCCTGGCATATGGGTACTCATCTGAGAGTACTCATCGAGATCTACTCAGGAGTAGGGTTAAGATGGTGTTTCTTGAATTCCTGGTTTGAACCCCATTTGCTACTTTAATGAAACAAAAATCAGAATTGATCATATAAAATGTTTCTAAAATTTGTCTGAACTATCTACGCAATGCTCTTAGCTGGAACATCAAGGAAATTACATGTCACTCTATTAGCTTTTGAATCTCAGACGGTTGAAATTTATGAAGTAGGATTTTCTTTGTAGAGTTTCATGAAAATTAAAATGGTTAAAAGACTAGTATTCTTATATAAGATATTGTTTAGGAAGTAAACCAGTTTATACACGTAAATGATTAGAATTAGTGCTGGGGTGGGTGGTATAAAAGAATGTAAGACATACAAAGTGATTTCAAACAGTTTACTTCCACAATTATGGAGTGTGCAACCAGTGATGCCCTGTATTTGGGCCTTGGATCCGTGCGCCGGCCATCAGTTTCGGCGCACGGATCCCCACAACCACACTACAAGCCCTATTTTTGCAACCGCGGGCGCCCCATGCAAAACAGCGCGATTTCCCTCCTGAACAGTTAATATAAGCACCTATCTCACAACCTCTTGCTTTGGGTTATTTCACTGGGTCTACACATGTTTGATATTCACCATACTTAATGACCGTGGAGTTCCCATGGTGGCTCTCTGTAACGGTATACCTAGTAATCTCTAAGGCATTGTTGCGAGCAGTGACCTCTATATTCAATGGACACAACTATTTAGATCATTCTACTTTTGGTCGGTATTGAACCTATATCATGAAGTGTCCAAATGTGCAGAAAACGCAGCAACGTTTGATGCTGAGATTCATTAATGTCATTGGAGTTCCCTAGCGCTGAGTAGCATTACAGTAGTACGCCACTATAATCAGCCAAATGTTTTATCAAACAAAGCTTTGCCTTCTTTCTGATGTAAATTTATGTTTCCTTAATTGTTGACGCATGTTGGCATATTAAATAATGACTATATTTTCTCAGCCAATGATTCAAATCAATCTTATGTCTAAACATGTCATGGAAATACACCATTTGATAATCTGATCAAACTAAACCTTATACTTTCACCTACTCTACACTGGCTGCCAACATTTTCTCAGCCAATGATTCAAATCAATCTTATGTCTAAACATGTCATGGAAATACAACATTTGATAATCTGATCAAACCAAACTTCATACTTTCACCTACTCTACACTGGCTGCCAACATTTTCTCAGCTAATGATTCAAATTAATCTTATGTTTAAACATGTCATGTTTATAGAAAATTTGATAATCTGGCTAGTTATTAACAATGCAAATCCTTGACCAACCCCTGTATTACAATAGGGCAATATAGACAGAGTCAACCGTCTTTTGTTATTTTAAAGACATTAATGTACCATAAAATAAATGTACCTTGATGGCTTTTGTCCAAAAGCACGCTAGACAAACACAATCAGTATTCCGGATACTTACAGTACATACTGATTGTTGTCAATTCAGCAAAGTGGCTATATTTTCTCCAGGTGTAACAAAAAGATGGATTGTAAGGGGATTTAACTAATACCTATTGACCATTTGTGTTCTCAGCGGCCGCCCCTACAGGTACATGCGCTATGAAGAATTGTTCACGTGATAAATTTGCAGAACGAATCGTTACAGCTTTCTGTAAAATGCATAAAGTTTGTATTTAAGCATGAATAACACTTCTAGACTGATGTCACTGAGATATGGCACTCCATCCCTACAACAAGTCAGTTCTTCCCGTCAATAGGAAAACATGCTAATGTCCCATACTGATCTTTACAGAGATCATCATCTCCCGACGTGCACATACAGTAACAAACGCTTAACGTAGCAACCGCTTAACTTATCAAACTAATCAATTGTACCCCTACACAATGTTCATAGGGGTTATAACTATATCTGCGGAAGTGTTAGCAGATGAGGACCACATAGACCAGAAATAAGCCCCTGTGCTTAATCCAGCCATGGAACAAATCCAAACTCCCCAACAAACGAATACGTTATATAAGATTTGAATGTACGACCTTAAATGGCATGGTAACAATAGAAGTTACATAAACAGTGATTGAAATTTATTGGAATCGGTAATACGTGACTTTAATATTGGAAACGGAAAGCAGAGGAAGAGCGAAAACAATGTCACCTACATTTATCAGCGAAATCAGATGATTAACCCAGTAACGCCTTAAGTGGCCAGAAGCAGCATGCAATATTCTCAAGTACGCTTCCTGGAAGCACTCTTCTAGTATTAGATATCAGAAGAACCATACCGAACAGAGAGGAGCCTTGGCACTCTGGTAATAATTTGGTATGCACAATGTGTGTGTGTGTGTAATATGCATGTATGTTTATGTTTATATGTATGTATATATGTATGTACGTATATATATATATATATATATATATATATATATATATATATATATATATATATATATATATATATATATATATATATATATATATACATATACATATACATATATATATATATATATATATATATATATATATATATATATATATATATATATATATATATATATATATATATATATATATATATATATATATATATATATATATATATATATATATATATATATAATTATATGTATATATATATATATATATATATGTATATATATATATATATATATATATATATATATATATATATATATATATATATATATATATATATATATATATATATACATGTATATATATATATATATATATATATATATATATATATATATATATATATATATATATATATATATATATATATATATATATATATATATATATATATATATATATATATATACTAGTATATATATATATATATATATATATATATATATATATATATATATATATATACTAGTATATATATATATATATATATATATATATATATATATATATATATATATATATATATATGTATATATATATATATATATATGTATGTATGTATGTATTTATGTGTGTGTATGTATGTATGTATATATGTATGTATATATGTATGCATGCATGTATGTGTGTATGTATGCATGTGTATATGGATGTAGTGTGTATGTATGTATGTATGTATGTATGTGCGTTTGTGTGAGTGTAAGAGAGGCAGAGCTGCTCGACCGTCTAGACTATTTGTATGAGTCTGATGTACAGGATGGATAGGTAGAGGGTGTAAGGTGGGATGCTCAATTCAGAGCCACCGTGACATAGGTGCAGTTTGTGACCTACACGCTAATTCCGTGTTGTATGGACGCGTCCATGATTGGGCAAACAGAAAAATGTAACGATCTGCTCTTGAAATAAATCCACTATTTTCGCATTGTATAATTCTTAATGGTGCAGGTACATGTAGGGGCGGCCTCCGAAAGATAAAACTATGATAACCAATCTTAGTTTTTCTCTAATAATTGTATGCAAAGTCTCTGTACAGTATACACACGCGTATTATTTTTTCGAATGGTATCAGTTTAGTCTCTTTTCAACCAGTTAAAACACCATCATGTTCATAGCGTATCTCTTACCTTTTTGGCATGCCCTTACACGACCTACAGTGTATACGTTGACCGGTAGTATGAAATGGCCTGTCACTCGCACTATCGAATAATTGCTATAGTCGAGCTTGACCAACTTTTGCATGATCGAATACTGCATGAAAATTGAACTTTTTCCTTTTAAAAATCTTCATGTGTACCGTGTTCTATGATGTTCAATAGCACATTATATTCACCTCTTCCACATCCTTGAATGGCGATAGTTTCCCATTCAAACAATGTCCTTTATTTATATAAGGTAGGTAGGTACTAACCGGTGCAAATCCTTGACCAATCTCTGTATTAAAATGGGGTAATACAGACAGAGTCAACTGTCTTTTGTTATTCTAAAGACATTAAAATGTACCTTGATGGCTTTTGTCCAAATGCACGCTAGCCAAACACAATAGGTATTCCGCATACTTGCATCCTGATTGTTCTCCATTCAGCAAAGTGGCTATATTTTCTCCAGGTGTAACTAAAAGGTGGATTATAACGGGATTTATACTAATACTTTTTGAACATTCTTGTTCCCAGGGGCCGTCCCTACAGGTACACGCGCTGTGAAGAATTATACACGTGATAAATGGGTGGATTTATTTGCAGAGCGAATCGTTACAGCTTTCTGTTAAATGTATAAAGTTTGTATTTAGCCATCTAGTACTATTCTAAACTGATTACCCACTAATGGTAAATCATTCTTATTTCCCATTGAATGATTTCCCATTAATGGTAAATCATTCTTATTTTCCGGAATAACTGAATTTCTGCAGGGATGGAGTGCCATATAGAGACTATCATCTACAGACTTTTAAATAGAATAACCAATGCTAAACAAACACCCCTTAGCAACCCGGGAGCTTATCAGACCTGGCGGATGAGGAGCGAATTGACTAGAAATAAGCCCCATGCACTTAATCCAGCCATGGAACATATCCAAACTCCCCAACAAAAGAATATGTTATGTAAGATTTAAATGTACGACCTAAAATGTCATAATAACCATATAAGTTACATAATCAGTGATTGAACTGTATTGGAACCGTTAATGTGTGACTATATTGGGTACGGAAAGCAGAGGCAAAGCCACATCACGGTCACCTATATGTATCAGCGAAATCAGATAATTAACCAATTAACGCCTATTTTTAAGTGGCCAAAAGCAGATTGCATTTTTTCATGTTCGTTTACTTTAAAGGACAATTGAGAAAATATTTGATGGAATTGTTGATTAGCAATAGACAACATTACTCTCCCTTGAGTTATTTTTTTTAGATATAATCGAATGCCTAAACCAAATACGACATCTTTGTGGGGTGTTTACAAGGAATAACTTCCCCTCGAGAGGATTGTCTCCCTCGGGATACGCACTCGAGCGACACTCCTCTCTCGGGGAAGTTACTAGTATTCGGTGTATTTCTCGTGTACACCCCACAGGGATGTCATATTTGTATATTGTACACGTGCTAAAGTAGTGGATTTATTTCCAGAGCGGATCATTACAGCTTTCTGTAAAATGTATAAAGTTTGTTTTTAGTCATGGCGTACAATTTTTAAAGTGATGTCATTGAGATATGGCACTCCATCCATACAAAAAAGTCAGTACTTCCCGTTTATAGAAAAACATTCTAATTTCCAAATAATGGTAAATTATTCTTATTCCCCATCAATGGGAATTGATTTCCCATTACTGGGAAATACTGATTTTTACAGAGATGAAGTGTCATACAGAGACCATCATTTGCAGACGTTTACATAAAATCACAAACGCTTAACAAAATACCTTAGCAACGGGGTACATTATCAGGCTAATACGTATTATCCCTACATAATGTTCCAAGGGGTTATAACTGTATCTGCGGAAGTGTTGGCGGATGATGACCACATAGACCAGAAATAAGCCCCTGTGTTTAATCCAGCCATGGAACATATCCACACTCCCCAACAAAAGCATATACTAGTATTAGTATTATATAAGATTTTAATGTACGACCGAAACATATCAAAACTCCCGAACAAAAGGATACGTTATATAAGATTTAAATGTACGACCTAAAATGTCATAATAACCATAGAAGTTACATAAACAGTGATTTAAATGTATTGGAATCGTTAATGTGTGACTATATTGGGTACGGAAAGCAGAGGCAGAGCTAAAACAAGGTCACCTACATTTATCAGCGAAATCTGATAATTAACCCATTAACGCCTCAAGTGGCCAAAAGCAGCTTGTATTTTATTCATGTAGTTAAATATAAAGCACAATTGTGAAAATATTTGATGTAAAAAAAATTTGATTAGCAATAGCCAACAATTCTCCCTCAAATATTTTGAAAAATGATTGTATTAAACTTATTTCCAAGTTATTGGCAAAGTTATCATATATCCAGACAACAATTTCAAGAGGTCCTCTAGAGCAATAATGGGTTAAAGAGAGCGCTCAAGTCCGTTGTTCTGAAAACAACCAGCTTCAGCTCTCAGCCAAAAAGGCTGCAATTGCAGACAAGTGTAGCAATCTTGCGATATCTGAACAACCGGGGTGCTCGTTTAAGCTAAGGTCTCACATCATTATTCCGATCATTCAGCATCAGACGTGCGTCGCCTGTAAGTCCTTTCTAATCAGATGTTTGATATTACACTAACGCCTCCGTATATGGTAGCACAGATCTGCGCCAATCGAGCTCTAGCACTGGTCTTGTGTTTTAGAAAATAAGCCGGACAAGTCCTGACTGGTGTTAATATCAATCAGGGTTTTAGAGTCTCAGGTATTTTTAAAGTCAATGCTCGCCTCTTGTGTTATCTTATCAAACCAATGCCCGATCATCAACCAGTGGGGGTGTACATTCCTAACTCCATGGCACTGTCTCGCTCTTCATACCAACTACAATTGCCTTGGGTTTGTTAGGATTAACGTCGGTTACAACTAATAGTTTATAGGTATTACCATCTCAAAGTTGGTAATATTAACCCATCTTTGTTTATAGCATTTGAGTAAGGGAAAGTAATGTCTGATTTTCAGGAAGTTCTGCAGCTGTTTTTAAATACTCTACGATGCCTTTAGACAAGTCTGTCCGCTGTTATGAGACAAAACTTCATGTACCACCATTTCGCAGAACCATATACGAGTGCACTGTGCGTGCGGAAAAGAACGAAAATCGCGCTTTTTTTCAAAGAAAGAAAATAGCAATCATTTCAAGTTTGTCATTAATAATAGGGATGTATTCGGATAAGATAAGTGCGATGACAATCAACCGGGACATAAGATATTTCTAGAGAAATCAAATGTCTTCCTGATATGTGTTGAACCTAGTCGCAATTATAGCAATTCGATTTCCTAACTTTGAGCCAAACCCCAATGGACAGATGCCATATTAGTTATACCATGTTGAGTGTGCCCTTTGTCCTTCACCATCAAGTACATTTTACATTGAGCAATCGTTACATTAATGTTCCGTAAATTCCGAATTTTAAAAGAAAAGATAAAAGATATAGTTGCTTTGCATATACTGATATGACATGATTATTCTCTAAAGATAATCTGCTGACTATATTTTATTGTGTTGTGATATACACGTCAAACATACACATCAGTTTATCTTTAAAAGGATCCTCGGATTTACTGCTGGATCGCTTACAACCCAGTATATCTTTGGTTCGTAACCGGAAGTCTTAATGGAGACAGCGGAATTAAGTAGCCATCTCTAGTGAAAAAAGCAATGTATCATTGAATTTAAGTTGATACTCTAACACTCTAACAAATCTTTAACTGCAGGCCTTATGAATATTCGATCGACGAATGACAAGTGCGGAACTTTGGTCAATTAATATTCATGAGCAAAAATAGGAAGTCACCCTCGTATGTGTAAAGAGTACAGAACTCTGCAAAGTGGCCAAATAAAGAATATTTCTTTCAGTAGTTGTATTCCAAATTATTAACGCTTTTGAATAAGTTATAGTTGAGCATTTTTATTCAATCGAATAACTTGCCAAAGTTAAAAGTTAGTCAACTACGCTAAGCATATTCATGTATTGCAATATAATTACAAATTGCATTAATGTCATGAAGGAGTCAAATATAGTCTTATTAGTGATTGCACGCTACTCTAACGCCATTCCTGACTTTTAATCAGGTCGGGGAGCATCATTTTTCTCTTACATTATGCTTCTCCGGGCTACACTGCTGCCTTGGTTGCATTGGGTCTCCGATTGATGCCAACACTTTTATTATTTTAAATTTCTGCCATTTAATGCACTAATTCTTCAAAAAATCAGAAAAACTGAAGTGCCATCTATTGACAAGCATATGAATTACACAGATGCAGTACATCCATTGAGATCGATGTGCATACAGTAATGTTACAGATTGTTAGGATATATTCATGCTAATTGATAAATTGTGAGTTCCTGTACAAGTAGAACATATTTATCTGTTCCTTTACTTTCGCTGCTCCTCTGCTTTGGTCGTATTTCAAAGGTACTCTTGAACACCATAGCATATTATTACATCTGTTACTTAGGTAAATCTCCTTTCCTTTTAGGTGGTTTATTTTTCTTTCGTTGTTCTTTACGTTGCCGTTCTTTTGTTCTCTTTAGGCTGTATCATTTAGTACTTCCCCCGTTTTGTTTATTTTGCTGGAAGTACCCCTACTAGTTATACTTGCCTGTTTATAACTTTTGGTTTGTTTGTATATTATGATTTGATTTTGTATTTGACATGATTTTGTACCGACAAAGTACAGTCAATAAACATACTGAATTACGAGTGAGCAACAATAGGTAGCACCCTCCATGGTGGAATTGGAAATGTCATATTTGCGAGTATAACTTAAGAATTTTATTCTTTCGAGTAAGCCACTGTATTTGCCCAAATAGCATAGCCACTGATTATTGATTTAAATTGCGTAGTATCTCTTATTGAATGAATGTTTTTTCATTTATTTTGGGATTCTTTATAATTCTGCTCTATTTACTCTTCTCTTAATTTGTTTTTTCAATTCAATTTATCTACTTAGTTTTTTAAATTCTTCCTCCTGTGCTGAATTTCAATTTTGTTCATAGTTTATTCCTCTTTTTCAAATTCACTTAAACAATTATTCTTTGGTCTAAATATTCACTCTCTCTCTCTGATTCATACCTTCGTAATACTTTGCATTCTCTATCTTATTGTATTTCTTTTTAATCCTCTGTCTTTTTCTTTGTTTTTTCATTCTCCCTCTCCTATTTTTCTTCGTTAAACCCTCTCTCTGGGCCTCTCCTCTCCAATGTCTATGTCTACCTTGGCATAATATTCAGGTGGACTTGAAGCGATTTTACCCATTACAAGGGTTATGGGTCACTGCAGCAGATCAACTCTTTTTCCCCAGGGTGTTACTTAATAACCCATTAGTGCAGCACTTATGTCTTTTGGCTGCAAGCAGAGTGGCTCCGCAGCTCTTACCCATTACCCATGTCTGCTAGAGAGATCTGCTGCCGACGAGTCGTTTTTATATTTGACTGAGACTTCAGTGACTTTTTACAGTATGCGTCTATTTCTTTAGTCATTATAAATCTCTCTCTCTCTCTCTCTCTCTCTCTCTCTCTCTCTCTCTCTCTGCAGCCCATCAATTGAGATTGATGTGCACGCAGTAATGTATAGTCAGATTGTTGTGAATTCTTTTAGTCATTTTAAATATTTTATATATGGTCTAATTGATTATGAGTGATATTAACAGGCACAGCATCATGGTCAGACCGAGGGCCAGAGTCAAGATGTTTATTATTGCTCCCCTGAAAAAGTACTAGTAGTATGTACATGTAGCGATAGAATCATGTGATTCATGGTGTAAAGATTCACAATGCAAACACAAGAGGGGATTTTTTTTTACATATTTTAATCTCTGCTAATTTTCATTTTCGTTTCACATGAGAACTTGTGAAATGAATTATGTAAAATGGCATTATCTCATTTATCAAGTTTGAATCAGAAATATCTTCAGATTGTTGGAAGGTTTCTGCCTCTAATATGGCGGAATGCTCTTCTGATCACTGAGTAGTGTTGGTACTCTATCTACCACTGAACTCACTGTATTATATATAGCGGGATGTGGAGTGAGAGAAGGGGAACTAATTGAAAATAGATACATCTAGCAGGCACACTGGAAACTATATATTTATATATTTGTTCTTTTGTTAATACTTCACATGTTAATACTTTTTCAACATTTTTCTACCAACATAGTGATAATTTGAGCTTAATTCTAACATTGGAAACGTCAATCTTTTCACATTTATACTGACTAAACATAAGATTGGGATGCAAGAAAAGGGTATCTGTACTAGTTGTCCGTGACCGATAATAGATAAATGGGAAATGACTAAATCATATCAGGGACTGACCTATGCCTCTTTGAGATGCTGAGCATTATGGGGATTTAATGATCAGTCACACGCTACTTTTTGTTTACTGATTAATGCCACACCAACACAAGCAATAGCAATGGCTATTGTGGCCTTGAGTCCTTAGTCCATATGGTAGGTAGGGTTTCATTAGCAGCCCTCACTACTTGGTTACTGACCAATAGAATCGGACAGGCCGCATCCAATGAAACATGTTAACATTGTCCAAACCCATTTGAACTTCGAGTTTTGGGGCGTTTTCAGCCCAAAATAGCCCCAAACTTACGAGTTTTGGAATAGCTATAAACCTTGACCTTTGATGCTTTCATTGGGTATTGTAAAAAAGGGGCAAGATATTTCATTTAGGTGTCATAGAACACACCATGCTATTTTATTCATTTCACTTCGTAATTTCCAAGACTAGAACTTAATCAATACGAACTTTAGTTATTTTGCAATTGAACACTTATGTTTTACCCCTCATATTATAAATGATCAGCCATCCTAAGCACAAGAGCATTTATGGCAATGTAGCTTTTAATTACTGTTCCAAGTGTTGTGAAACAGTCGTTGAGGACTAGTTAATTGATAATTTGATAAGTGTAAGTAATTGATATATATATATATATATATATATATATATATATATATATATATATATATATATATATATATATATATATATATATATATATATATATATATATATATATATACGTAATTGATATATACACACACATATATATATATATATATATATATATATATATATATATATATATATATATATATATATATATATATATATATATATATATATATATATATATATATATGTATATATATAATATATATATATATATATATATATATATATATATATATATATATATATATATATGTATATGTGTGTGTGTGTTATGCATGTATGTATGTATGTGCGTTTGTGTGTATGTTTGTACGTATGTATGTATGTGCTTTTATGTGTGTATGTGCGAGTGTAAGAGAGGCAGAGCTGCTCGGCAGTCTGGACTATTTGCATGTGTCTGATGTGGAGGTTGGAATATGTAGAGGGTGTTAGGCGGGATGCTCATTTCAGGGTCACCGTGACAAAGGTGCAGTATGTGACCTACACGCTAATTCCGTGCTATGGGTGGGCAAGCAGAAAGCAGCAAAGATCTGCTCTGGCTGGAAATAAATCCACTTTTTTATATT
Source organism: Maea johnstoni (assembly GCA_963942565.1). Taxonomy (NCBI): domain Eukaryota; kingdom Metazoa; phylum Annelida; class Polychaeta; order Spionida; family Magelonidae; genus Maea; species Maea johnstoni. The sequence goes on along the minus strand of OZ012689.1, from coordinate 47,259,117 downwards.
GTACAATTGTTGATGGATGCAGGAATGTGCGGCCTCTGAGAAATAAAACTATTGCAAGACTGTAGCTTTTCTATATTGCCTTCATGCAAAGTCTCTGCACAGCATACACACGTGCATCATTCTTTGAAGAGTATCGCTTTGTCATAGTTCAACCAGTTTGAAAACCTTCAGGTTGCTAACGCTGCTCACTGACCTATTTGGCAAGCCCTTGCAAGGCCTATACTTTGACCAGAAGTATAAATGGGCCTGTTCACTACCGAACAATGGCTGAAGGCGACTTGCTCGAACAATATTTGCATATCTTGATCGAAAAGCGCCTAACACTTGAACTTTTTCCTCTATGAAATATCTTCAAGCTTACCCTGTTCTTTCATCTTTGATAGCACGCTAACTTCACATTTTCCACATCTTTTATCTTGAATAGCACGTTAACTTCACATTTTCCACATCCTTGCATTGCGATAGTTCTCCATTCAAACAACATCCCATACTTAGACAGGTATGTGGTTGATAACAATGCAGAACCTTGACCAACTCACGCATTGCAACAAGGCATTGTTGCCTACCTACTCGACGAGAACATCTTAAACTTATGAACCTTCTTGTTCCCAGGGGCCACCCCTACAGGTACATGCGCTATGAAGAACTGTACACGTGCAAAAGTAGTGCATTTATTTCCAGAGCGGAGCATTACACCTTTCTATAAAATTGATAAAGTTTGTATTCAGCCATATGATACAATTCCAAACTGATTACCAATTAATGGTAAATCATTTTTTCTTTTCGGAATAACTGAATGTTTGCGGGGATGGAGTGCCATATAGAGACTCTCATCTGCAGACTTTTAAATAGAATAACCAATGCTAAACAAACACCCCTTAGCAACCCGGGAGCTTATCAGACCTGGCGGATGAGGAGCGAATTGACTAGAAATAAGCCCCATGCACTTAATCCATCCATGGAACATATCCAAACTCCCCAACAAAAGAATGTACTAGTATCAGTATTATATAAGATCTTATTGTACGACCGAAAATAAACCGAACCATAGACGTTACATAACCAGTGAGTGGACAGTATTGTATCGCTAATGCGTGACTACGTCGTGTACATGTACGTGAAGCATCATAAGCTAAAGCCACATCAAGGTTGCCTATATCAGCGACATCAGGTTAATCCGTTCACGCCCCGGGTTCACGCCAAAAGTGGCCAACACCAGCCTTCCAATGTTGGCATATGCGTTTTGTCAAAAGCATAATTTAATGGAGAATTGTTCATTAGCAATATCCAACAACTCTCCCTCACATATTTTGTAAAATATATGTAACTACTAACTAGTTCCCAAGTTGCTGTCAAAAGTATCATATATCCAGCCAACAATTTCAAGAGTTTCTATTGAGCAATTATAATGGGTTAAAGAGAGCGCCAAGTCTGTTGCTGTGAAAACAATCAGCTTCAGCGCTCAGGCAGAAGGATGCATGCGGACGAGTGTAGCAATCTTGTGATATCAAAACAACCGAGGTGCTCGTTTACAACAATTTGGAACATTCAGCATCACATGTGTCTTGGCTGCAGGTCCTTTATACTTATAAGTTCAATGTTATACTAACATTTGCGTGACGTTAATTTACTGTCAAGTGTGATGTATACGCAAGGTAAATACATGTACACACGCGACTTATTATATTACATGCTATTATGAAATTCAACATTGGAAAACTGCCACAGAATCTCATTACGTTCTCTCGGAAATGTGTTACCAACATGTCTTACACAATCGTGTCGAATATTATGCAAAACTGAATAAACCTAGCACAAGCAAAACCATTTGAAATGAACGGTAATATATATATATATATATATATATATATATATATATATATATATATATATATATATATATATATATATATATATATATATATATATATATATATATATATATATATATATAAGTCTTCCTTACCTTATTGGTTCGCCTGCTACAACGAATGTTGTCAGAGAAGTCATGTTGTTCAACCGTGAATGGAGGGGCACCTGTTCTGCTTGGCAATGAAACTCAACTGACTTATAGTGGTCAGTGTGGCACAAGACACGTGAGGGGTTTGGCCAGGCACGTGAAGGGTTTCACCGTATTATCAGTAAGGGCTTTAAAATCTCATTTTTTTGTTTAACACTCGCCTCTTGTTGAATCATATCAAACCAGTTGAATGTAAATTCATAACTCTATAGCACTTACTCGGCCTCGTACCAAACCAAATCTATCTGTGTTGGGTTTGCATTAGCGTCTATTACAACCGATAGATCACAAGGCCTCGTTCAGGCAGAGTGGTCCAAGACGTGGCCACTGCATGTGACGAAGTTGCCAGAGACTGCAACTAATAAGCACCTGGTAGGTAGCCTTGCGCTAGTCTCTTCTCAACCAGTCGAAACACCCTCAGGTTGTTAGCGTAGCACTGATCTTTAAGAAATTTGGCAGTGAGTATGAATGAGTCTGCCCACTATTAATAACTACAGACATTGAGCTATGATTTTCATGAAGTTCTCAACTTGCCGACTGCACCTACGGATTAAAGTGCTATCCGAAGCATTGGGAAGCTAGAAATAAACTATATTGCCAAAAAGAAATCCCCTGCGTGGTCGAATAATGCATACCAATTTACCTTAGTCCTTTTGGAAATATCTTCAAGTGTTCCCTGTTCTATGATGTTAAATCGCACGCTGTATTCACACCTTCCACATCATTCTATAGCGATAGTTCTCCATTCAAATAAAAGCCTATATTTATTTCAGGTAGGTAGTTACTAACAATGTTCATCTTTGACCAAAACCTCGTATCACAACAGGGCAATTCGGTTACAGTCATACGTCTCTTGTCATTATAAAAACCTTAAAATGTACCTTGCTCACTTTTGTGAGACACGGTATATACTATAGACAGACACGGTATATATTCCGCATACTTGCATACTAATTGTCCTCCCTTCAGCTAAATGGCTATATTCAATCCAGGTACTAGTATGTGTGAATGACGTGGGTTAGTACCTATGCGAGTAGGATTATACGGGAATTTAAACTAGTACTTTTTGAACGTTATGTAAGATATTTAATGCACGGTAGTTATGCGCGGTGAGGTGTCTCCACAGTACTTTATACTGAGGCTACTTTAGTCCAAAGCACGCAGAGATTTTCGAAAACCAACGCAACCTTGTCATGTTGGTATTCAACGGATAGCTCTCATCGAGTACGTTCATATGCGTACCCATATGCCAGGGTTTCAGTCATCTTTCAGGTTTTTGCATTATTTTCTATTGACCAAATTAGCCGCCAGCAGCATTTTATAAGGGTTAACCACTTGGCCACGGTGGACCCTCGACAAACATACCTTTAGTCTAGTTCAAGCTGGGGATAGTAGAAGAAATCTTTATATTATAAAAAGAAATGTTTATTAATGATTGCCACCAATTTAGAATGGCAGTCAAGGACGTGTGCCATATATTGACCTGAGTGTGCGTCATAATTGTCCTTATATAGAATCGATATCGTCTTGGTACAACACATCCATTGTTTACAGGAAGCACATATTGGCTACAGAAAACGATGTTGAGAAAAAAAATGAAATATTGGACCTCGCCTGTTGTAGTGATACCCACTACCTTTGCTAGCGTTTCACTAGTGGAAATTCACTAGCAACGTTTTCCTACGAATATCGCGGTGACGTTAATTTACTGTCAAGTGTGATGTACCCGTAAGGTAAATACATGTACACACGCGACTTATTAAATTCAACCTTGGAAAACTGCCACAGAATCTCATTACGTTCTCTCGGAAATGTGTTACCAACATGTCTTACACAATCGTGTCGAATATTATGCAAAACTGAATAAACCTAGCAAAAGCAAAACCATTTGAAATGAACGGTAATATATATATATATATATATATATATATATATATATATATATATATATATATATATATATATATATATATATATATATATATATATATATATATATACACATACATATATACATACATATATATATATATATATATATATATATATATATATATATATATATATATATATATATATATATATATATATATATATACAGTCAAACTTGCCTCAACGACCACTTCTCTTAAACGACCACTTGCCTTGAACGACCGTTTCAAATCTCCCAAAGGCAATTCCCTGTACATTTTACCTTGATTAAGCGACCACTTGCTTGACGCGACCAACGACCATGAAATCTTATCCCTAAGAGTAAATGGTCCTTCATTCAACGGCCACTTGAATGCCTAGACGCTTTGTATATTGGAAAGGGCGCAATAAAATAGTGAAATAGTCCTCAATTAATGATTTTGTTCAACTTTTATTTTTCTGAATTGTTTTATTCTTAGAATATTAATGAAGAAATTTCAATAAACGCAGCTAAACATAACAACCTCAATATTTCGAGGTCATTGTTGGAAATTCTTTGTTTTTTCATAACCTCGCTCAGATCCTCAACCCCTTCTTAAGAGACCACCTCCTTAAAAGACCACTTTTGACATTTCCCTTGAGCGGTCGCTTAATAGAGGTTTGACTGTATATATATATATATATATATATATATATATATATATATATATATATATATATATATATATATATATATATATATATATATATATATGTATCTATATATATATATATATATATATATATATATATATATATATATATATATATATATATATATATATATATATATATATATATTTAGTATCACTGGGTCGCTTACCACCCAGTTCACCGTTTTTAAACGGAAGCCTTTATAAAGACAGCGGAATTAAGTAGTCATCTTTAGTGGAGAATTAAGGTCTTGCCGCAATTTTATTTGCAAGAAAGCAACGTATCATTAAATTTAGTTGATACTATCACATGCGAGTGATAGAAATAGATTAGTTTCAATATTTTCGAACTCAATTCTTTGCCTGCATGCCTTCTGAATATTCGATAGACGAATGACAAGTGCGGAACTTTGGTCAATTAATATTCACGAGCAGCTATAAACAAAATAGGAAGAGAGCACAGAACTCTGCCAAGTGGCAAAATAAAAAAATCTTTCTTTCAGTAGTTATATTCTAAACTATTTACGATTTTTGATAAGTAATAGTTGAGCATTTTTATTCAGTCGAATAACTTGCCAAAGTTTAAAGTTGGTCAACTACGCTAAGCTGATTAATGTATTGCAATTTAGTTACAAATTGCATTATTACCATGAAGAAGTGAAATGTAGTTGGTCTCCCTATGAAAGTAGGCGCTTATTTGTTTTGGGCTATCATAATCCCCATCGTAACATATGGCTCTGAAGTGTGGTCTATGAGAGGGGATGAAATTGAATCTATTCGGAAGTTCCAACGCTACATTGGTCGTAGGTGTCAAAGATTTAACTCCAAATCACCTAACTACAGTGCCTACATCCCTTTAGGATGGCTGAATATTAACCGCTATATTCAAGTTAAAAAGCTGCTGTTCCTGAGAACCATCACAGTTATGAAAGATGAATGCCTTTATAAGAAAATCTTACAGGCCAGTGCAACACGCTACAATCTTAATCGAAATAGTGGCAGAATAAACGAAAATGACAGCCCCATATTTGATCTGTTAAACACAGCTATTGATGTCGATCTTTTTGACACCTGCATGAATATGATCACGAATGGCTGGTTCTATAGCAAAGACATGTGGAAAAGACTGGTATGGCAAGCAGTTTGGTCCAAGGAGGATGAGGATGTGCGCATGACATATACACATATGGAGATAAGACCCCGAATGTTTGATGTAATTGAAAAGTCCTATTACTTGAACTGGTGGATAATGTCGGACATTTACCCTAAAATGATAGGAATTTGCGAAAAAATGGCTTCCCTCGTATGCGGGTGTAGCATGCTGAAAGCACATGATCTTAAGCTCAAACGCTCATCTCACTGGTCCAAATGTTGCATCAGGTGCGATCAAAGTGCGATTGAGGATACCTGGCACATAGTGATGCAATACCCCTTTTATGACATGTATAGGGACGACCTGTTTAGCGAATTAGCACGACTCAATGATGATACTATAAATGACATACTGAGAGACCCAGGCAGTGTCTTTTACATATTCATGGGGAAACACCCCACACACGCACAAATGGTAGATATGATGAAGATATGGTCCATCTCCGGCAAACATATTTGTAGGATGTATAACTCCGCGATAATACGCGAAATTGATTAACTCTAAACAAATAACAGTTTCGCTGACATTCGTGCAATGTACTAGTATATAAGCTCTCACAGGAGGAATTCTTGCTCCTTATCTGTTGGGTAGTTTTCTGCTCCGTTTTTGAGATAGTTCCCCCTCCCCAACCTCTGTATTTGTAAACCCTAAGTTTGGTTCTACTGTATTATATGTTTCTTTCGTTCCATTTTAATGTTTTGTTCTCTGTTCGTTATTATTTTTATTTGTTTGTAAAAATATTTGTATTCTGTGTAATTTTGCGCCGGCGTGCGCAGCCAATAAATATACAATACTACAATACAATTCCAATGCCATTCCTGACTTTCAATCAGGTCGGGGCGTGTAATGGGAATTTGAATGGGTGTAAAGGGTATGTAGATGGTTGACTCCGGCACCCGTAACTATGTATTGCTGCCAATTTCAACGTATCCTTCAGCGACAGCGCAAGCAAAGGCTACGAACTGCTAGATCCCAGATCGTGTAGAATAATGCATGGGAGACTGATATTCAAGTACAAGAGACTTATACCCTTGTTACCTCCACTACCCCACCCTCGAGAATACTCTTAGCTATAAAAAGGTATGAACAAGTATGTGAATGATACTGAATGACCAAAATTCATGAAGAATGTCTTTCACCAGAATGAATCTAACAAGGATGGATGGAAAGGACATACGCTATGCTATACTTTAACTTCGAAAATGATTTTGAGTAGAAATGACTGGACTTGATTATGAGTGATATCATTAATATACACCGCTCCCACCTTGTCACTTATAATGTAGAGCCAGTTTAATGTATTATTTATCAATGGTATATGTTTTCCAAGCTTTTTAAACTATTGATACATAGGTCAATTAGCCCTAAGCGTGTGGTCGCAGAGATATATGGGTGCTCTGATATGAGCATGCATGTGTGTATGTATGTATGTATACAAGTATGTGTGTATGTAAATGTATGTATGTATGTATGTGTGTATGTATGCATGCATATATGCATGCTTGTACGTATGTATGTACGTATGTATGTGCGTTTGTGTGAGTGAATGAGATGCAGAGCCGCTCGACGGTCTAGACTATGTGTATGTGTCTGATATGCAAGTTGAACAGGTAGAGGGTGTCAGATGCGATGCTCAATTCAGAGTCACCGTGACGTGACCTATGTGCAGTTTGTGACCTAATCCCGTGATGTCTGGGTCTATGGTCCGCTCTAGAAACAAATCTACTATTTTGCATTGTACAATTCTTGCTGGTGCAGGTACATGTAAGGGCGGCCTCCGAGAGATACAACTACCAGTGTCAGTTTTTCTCTAATAACGTATGCAAAGTCTCTGTATAGTATACACACGTGCATCATCTTTTGAGGGTATCAGTTAGTCTATTTTCAACCAGTTGAAATACCGTCAGGATGCTAGCGTATCACTGACCTTTTTGGCAAGCCCTGGCAACACCTAGAATTTGACCGGAGGTATGAATGGACCTGTCCACTACCCAAGTATTGCATAGGCAAGCTTCACCAATTTTTGCATGATAACATGATGCATAACAATTGAACTTTTTTCTTTTTTGAAATACCTTCCAATGTGTCGTGTTCAATAGCATGTTATATTCACATCTTCCACACCCTTGCATAGCGATAGTTCTCCATTCAAACAAATGCCTGCATTTAGTTAAGGTGGGTGATTAATAACAATGCATATTCTATATAGACCAACCCCTGCATCGCAACAGGACAATGTTGGTTTACCCACACGACGAGGATTACACGGAGATTTAAACTAATACTTTTTGAAAATTTGCGTTCTCAGGGGCCGCCCCCACAGGTACATGCGCTATACAGAATTGTGCACATGATAAACGGGTGGATTTATTTCTAGTCTAGGAACGGATCATTACAGCTTTCTGTACAATTGATAAGGTTTGTATTTAGCCCTCGAGTAAAATCCTAAACTGATGTCACTGAGATATGGCACTCAATACACGCAGGAAATCAGTATTTCCATTAAATGAGAAATCATTCTTGCGTCCCATTAAATGATTTCCCACTAAAAGGAAATCATTCTAATTTCCCATGAAAAGATTTCGCATTAATGGAAAAACATTCTTATTTCCCATTATATTATCTCCAATTAATGGTAAATCATTCTTATTTTCCATTTATGGGAATTGATTTCCATTTGCTGGGAAATACTGATTATTCACATAGGTCATCATCTGCAGACTTTTAAATAGAACAAGCCCTGCGGGGAGTCTGCTGGCAGTTAAATTGCACTCAGAGAATGGAGTTATATTCAAAGGAAAATATGAAATATTAATATCACTGATTCTTCCTAGGCAGGACAACCCTAGAAAAACGATGCGAAACCAATTATCTTAATCATTGGTTAATGCAGGTGGTTGATGTCGGTTAACAATCACACATGATGCCCTGGACATGTCAAATCTTTCACAGTAGTCACAAAAAGGCCCTACCATCCAGGTGCATGTAATATCTGCCTAATAAAGGCATACTTTGGGCTAATTTCAAATGGTGGAAATGCAAAAAATAAATACAAAACAACAACTTTTGATTTATGAATTTGTAATTAACTGGAAAGTACCCGCCCTGTTATTCTTCACAAACTCTGGTCATTCAGTAAAATTTACATATTTGTTCGTAATTTCATAACGCTACGAGTATTCTCGAGGGTAGGGTAGTGTCGTATCGCATTCTACACGAACTACGATATTGCAGTTGGTAACCCTGCATGTGCACTTTGAGACCAGAATTTGGAATTTTCATTTTTTGTCAGTTTTTTTCTGCCAAATTGCCGATAGCGCGTATTTAGGCAGTTGTAACAGGGGGAGAAATTAGAGAAATCCTTTTTTTTTTCGTTTGGCAATTCTTTTAATGAAACTACGAGTATTCTCGAGGGTAGGGTAGTAAAGGTATCGCATTCTACACGAACTGCGATCTTGCAGTTGGTAGACCCTGACTGTGCTGCCGCTCAGGAACACGCTGAGACCAGAATTTGGAATTTTATTTTTTGTCAGTTTCGTCTGCCAAATTTCGGCTAGGACATATTTCAGCAGTTTTAACAGGTGGAGGAACTAGAGAAGTCCTTTTTTTCGTTTGGCAGTTCCTTTAATGAAATAAACATTAGAGCACACAGATATCCCTGCGACTACACACTTAGGGCTACCTAACTTATCTATCAGAAGTTCAAAAAGCTCGGCTAACATATATGAAATTGATAAATGAGATGTTTAACCGGCTGAAGCTCATGTCATTTGCAGTCGTCCTAGTTATTCTCCACGAACTTTGGTCATTTAGTTAAAATTACATATTTGTTCGTAATTTCTTAATGCTACGAGTATTCTCGGGGTTAGGGTAGTGAAGGTATCGCATGCTAATGCGATCTTGCAGTTGGTAGACCCTGCTTACGCTGCCACGCAGGAACATGCTAAAACTTAAATTTGGAATTTTCATTTGTGGTCAGTTTTTCTGCCAAGTTGCTGCTAGGGCGCATGTAAGTAGGTGTGAATGATAGGGAAACCAATCCGCCGCTTGGTTTCAAGTCTAAGGCATAAATATTTCATGCCCCAGCAGGGACTCAAATTCGGACAGGGTCGAGAGACAGCTAGCAGTCATTGGCAACGCCGTGGTCCACACGGTACAGATATCCCTGCGACCACACAGTTAGGGCTACCTAACTTATGTACCAAAAGTTCAAAAAGCTCGGCTAACAGATATGAAATTGATAAATGAGATGTTAAACCGGCTGAAGCTCATGTCATTTGTAGTCGTCCTAGTAATCCTCCACCAACTTTAGTCATTCAGTTAAATTAACATATCTGTTCGTAATTTCTTAATGCTACGAGTATTCTCCGGGTTAGGGTAGTGAAGGAATCGCATGCTAATGCGATCTTGCAGTTGGTAGACCCTGCTTACGCTGCAGCGCAGGAACACGCTAAAACTTAAATTTGGAATTTTCATTTTTGGTCAGTTTTTCTGCCAAATTGCTGCTAGGGCGCATGTAAGTAGGTGTGGATGATAAGGAAACCAATCCGCCACTTGGTTTCAAGTCTAAGGCATCAACCTTTCATGCCCTAGCAGGGACTCAAATTTGGACAAGGTCGAGAGACAGCTAGCAGTCATTGGCAATGCCGTGGTCCACACGGCAGGCCACGGTCAAGGTCAGTGGAGGGTATCAGGGCGAACCACCGACACACCCTCACCCTAAATTAGCATTCCCCTCGCGCTCCCGATCTTATGACAAATCGGGCAGGAGAACGGGAAAGCGCAACAACCATCGATTGTGCTTAACCAGACAAAGCCAATGATGCTACTTATATAGGTAGATTGGAGTACAGTAATGTGCTTAGAGTAGTTGACCAAATTAACTTTAGCAAGTTATTTGATTAAATAAAACTGTTCAACTTTAACTTTATCGAAATTGTAAATAGTTAAGAATATTTCTATTAAAAGAAATATTCATGATTATATCACAATACCGAATTAGGTACCTTTTACACCTCTGTGGGTGTATTTGCATCTTGTGTTATCGCCGCTCATGGCTATTAATAGAGCACAGTCCCGCATTTGTCATTCGTCGACCGTGATTGGGTCACATTTTCGAAAATTATTTACTTTGCGTATGCCACGATATAAAAACACATTTGAAGTTAGTTAGTGGTATACTATTTTTATCTATCTATTAAAGTGTTGATAACTGTTGTAATGTAATACTTTTGTTGGGAAATGTTAAGAGCTGGTTCTTCATCTCATTTCAAGCATAACTAAAATGACTGGAGAAGAGTCAGCAGGAACCAGTGACTTCTCCTGAAAATGTGTTTTTAATATAGAGGGTAATAACAAACGCTAAACAAAAATAACATTGCAACCAGTTCGCTTTTAAGACTAATACACATTATCCCTACATATTGTTCCAATTAAGTATAACTGTACTTGTGGAAGTGTTGGTGGATGAGGACCACATAGACCAGAAACAAGCCCCTGTGCTTAACCCAGCCATGGAACATATCCACACTCCCCAACAAAAGAATACATTATATAAGATTGTAATGTACGACCGAAAACATCATAATAACCATAGAAGGTACACAACTTGTTATTGGAAAGTATTGCTCATGTGGTACTACGTGGGGTACGAAAAGTAGAGGCAAAGCCAAATCAAGGTCACCTATGCAAGTGAAATCAGATTAACCCAATAACGGCAAAAAGTGGCCAAAGCAGCCTTAATGTTGTCAAATGTGTTTAGTCTAAAGCATAATTTGGAAAATATTTTAATGGAGAATTGTTAATTAGCAATATCCTACAACTGTCCCTCAACTATTTTGTAAAATGCATGTAACTGTTTCCCAGTTATTGTCAAAAGTACCATAGATCCAGACAACAATTTGAAGAGTTTCTCTAGAGCAAAACTAGTAATGGGTTAAATCAGCGCTCAGCCGAAAGGATGCATGTAGACAATTTTAGCAATCCTAATTGTTAACTGAAAATCTTCATTTTAATGCATGAAAATATGAAATTTCCATGAATAAAATATGAGATTTTGCGCTTGGGATGATTTTTTGTCCAGAGATTTTAGTGGTAAAATGGGCTGTCCAATATGTTAATGCATGGAATTCATACATGCAAATTACTGGGCAATATTTTCATTTTCATGCATGGAAATTTCATTTTCATGCATGGAAACTTCATGCCATGATCTTTTCATGCATAAAACTTTTCGTACGCGTAACCACTAGTCCACGCCTCGACAAGCAGGGAATGAGAGTACCTACGCTTAGTCTAGTTCAAGCTGGGGACAGTAGAAGAAATATTTATATAATACAAAGAGGTCTACTAATGATTGCCACCAATTTAGAATGGCAGTCAAGGACGTTCGCCATATATTGACCTGTACGTGCGTCATAATTGTCCTTATATAGAATCGATATCGTCTTAGTACAACACAGCCATTGTTTACAGGAAGCAGTTGAAATATTGGACCTCGCCTGTTGCAGTGGTAACCAATACCTTAGCTAGCGATTCACTAGTATATCGAGGTGACCCACACCTCTGTTTATCCCCTAGCATTAGTTGAGTAATGTGCTTATTCATACTTTTAGAATGAATAAGGTATTATATATACATGTTCGAAAAATCAAATATCTTTCGTACACTGCTCCTCGAATCAACCCTATTAGATTATTAACTAAATTTTTTTTCGGTCAAAACACATGTGCGAAGTATGTTTTCCTTCTAAAATTTACATTTATTTTCTGTCAATTTATCATTTCCATCCCCCGTCTAGCATCTCCCCCCTTTATTTGAGTATACTGTTTACCTTTCTCCCCTAATTGGCCTCGAGGGCTGCAATTCACGCTGTATACCTAGACGCCAATTGGTGGGGGAAATTAAGGGGTTTTCTTTATTTCGACTTATATTATTTTTGTTATATCTATTTTTTGTAACTTTCGCTTTATATATGTTGTGCGTGCTATTTTGAGCACAGTCAATAAAGTGCATTACACATTATACATGCAAATTACTGGGTAATATTTGTGGAAACTAGTGGAAATTCACTAGCGGCGTTTTCGTATTAGATGTCGACGTAACGTTATAATACCGTTGGTTGTGGTGTACCGGAAGGTAAATACATGTACACGCGCGACTTATTATTACATGCTATTATGAAAATCTCCCCTGGAAACTGACACAGAATCTCATGTCTTACACAATTGTATTGAATATTATGCAAAACTGAGTAAACCTAACAAGAGCAAAACCATTTGAAATGAACGGTAACATTTATGTATAAAGTCTTCCTTACCTTATTGGTTCGCCTGCTACAAGGAATGTTGTCGGAGAAGTCATATTGTTGAACCGTGAATGGAGGGGCACCTGTTCTGCTTGGCAATGAAACTCAACTGACTTATAGTGGTCAGTGTGGAACAAGACACGTGAAAGGTTTCACCGACCAATCAGCGATTATAGTTCCTGCTTGACAAAGAAATTCGTCTGACCTAAAGTATGGAAAGACACGTGAGGGGTTTGGCCAGGCACGTAGTGTTTCACAGACCAATAAAGGATTATAATATCTGCTTGGCACGCAAATTCAACTGACTCATAGTGGTCAGTGTGGCCTGACACGTGAAGGGTTTTACAGACCAGTGAAGGATTATAATTTCTAATACCCTGACCTAAATCTAGTATAGAAGCAGAGAGCCAAAAGCGGTTTATTTTAGGAGTAACCCCAACAAGCGAAAGACTAAGCAGCACCATACATCACATGAAAGCTAAGAATCTCAGGATTCAGAAACTGTGCGATGCCGGATCAAAAAGCTGTACAAATGGAGATATCCCACCGTTTCCATGGCAACCTTTTTGAAGTGAAAACAACGAAAAAATGCTCTTTAATTAAAACCTTACTAGTATTTGGTGGCTTGCTTGTCATAATTCCCCATTCAAATTACTGTTGGCAATTGGTAAGGTCCTTGTCTAGTGACATTATACAACCTCGGACAATCATCCCTCGGGGGAGTTATTCCTGTTGTGTACCCCACAGGGATGTCATATTTGTGTTATTATACCAAACAAAATACACGACTCAGAAGGGGATAATGGAGAGATAAGTTTGAACGGCTGCTTTGCTAGGAGCAGGATAGCCGTTCAGGGTTATGTGAAGGCTAGTCAGGGCTAGCGTGTATCATTGAATTCAATAACACTAGCTGTTAACGACCACATCTGTCGCTAAGGAGTGAGTATAGCATGACGATTAATCTATGCCCCTTTGTTGTTTAAAATAAAATGTTTATGTTGTGATTGCACTGAGTGACCACACCTTTAGGGTACACATGCAGAAACAGTTAAAGAATTAGTCATTTTTTTATATTTTTGTTTTGATTAAAGGCAAATATAAAATTGTTCAGGCAATTAATAGATGTCCTTAGCAAGTTAAAATTATTAGCTTTCACTTGATGCATTATTAGATCCGCTTGCACATTTTTGTATTAGAACTATAGCTGCATACGTTGCAGCTGTAGTAAGGCCTACATATAGGGGTATATACCCCCCCCCCCCCTCCCTGGTATTTGTTTGGACCTGTTTGTTTAGATAAAAGGCATATATGAGATTGTAAAGGCAAACTATAGATATCTATAGACAACAACTTTGTGAAATATCATGTAATAACTCTCTCATCCCTTTTTTCAACGCACGTTACTTTGAACAATATTTACCAAGGCTACCTGGTACATGTACGAAAAGAAACTAATACGGAAATCCAACTGCACTGAATGACCTATAGTTTTTGGTATATATTGCCCTATCCTATGACTTATTTTCTGTGTTTTTGGAAGGTATACGGGATCATCAACCCACCTTGTAGTGTCGGGGCTGCAACCCCAACCATATTTACCCCCATCTTCCTCCACACCCAACCCAAACCCATGATACAAGCTGAAAAATAAATTTGGAATTTGGAATTTTGATTATCGTCCCTTTTTCTGTCGTGATAAGTCAGCAGTAAGTGATGGAGGAAACTTGACTAGCCAGTCAAAACCATAACCTAAACCAAAGTCAACTTTCTCACATGTATTTGAACCCTGCTAGCAGTCGTTTGCACAGCCTTGGATCACACGGCCATCACCCGAAGGCTCTCTGACAGATAAAGTAGGAGATACCTCATCAGAGGCCAACCCCATCTAGAGCTAACCCACCCAACACATAATAAAAACTGTTGAACTAATCATTGATAGATTGTATATAGGTTTATCCGGAATTCATATTACAAGAAGAAAAATGAATCATTGAGATATTGCAGTACAGGTCAACAACAATCTTAGGTAGCCCCCCCCCCCCCCCCCGCACCCTTATATTTTAAGCTGACAGAATCATTGGGTGAGCGCAATATAGGTCTCCATGATCATACTACATCATCATTCCTACCGAGTATTTAGGGAGGGTAATCAAAATAAAATAAAAATCCTGTTTTCTTTTTTTTCTGAACCCAAGCATTACCGAGTCGGGAAATAAATAAAACTATTAGTTCAAGTTAGACAACTAGAAAATATTCTTTTCGGTTCAACACTTTTAAATGTGAGATTTTCATGTCAATCTTCGTATTTTTCCAGTTTTTTCTATTGACATTTAACTATTGTTTTATCTATCTCACTGTTATATATTCCTCACCAGATACCATTAAGTTGGGTTGGCCATTTATAAAAAAAGAAAATAGGAGATTTTTTTTCTATCATGTGGGTTATTCTTAGGTCGGTCGATCATGGAAACTACAATTCAATTACAGGTAGCCCTATACTCCATCCACGTACAAGTAGACAAGTGGAGATTGTAACACAGCACAGCACAGGTCACACCTAACCACATTTACCCAAACACCTGATATCAGTGAATCAATACCACTCCTTCTCTACTCCCCTAACCAACTTTATACATTTAACCTAAAACCCAGCCCTCCCCCTCCTAGTACACGCTGATCGCTAAATCATTGAAATATTGCTACCTGAGTAAAAAGAAAAACCTTCATTGCAACGCCCACTCTCAATAAAAGCTTGATAGTGAAATATTGAGAAAACTCTTAGCCCCTCCCCCATCTCCATCTGTCCTGCCAACTTATCTGTCTTGGGACAAGGGAAAACAAAGCAATGCGTCATTGAGCTGCTTCCACACACAGATAAAGCTGCGTATGGACCCCCTTCGAAACCCCAGCAATATCGTGAGCATGAAAAATCAGTATCATTGAGATATAATCCAAAAATGTATACATTAATTTGGCTTGTGTGGTAACTTTGTGAATAGAGAGGTATTTTGATTTTTTTGGTAATTTTAAAGCCTACACCCTAACCCTCATGATCAATCCAACCGTGGCTGTCTAAGCCACCAGTGAACAGAACAAGAGACGACATGTCTCGGGACCTCACAGGCCTGTAGGCAGAAAGGAAGCATTGTTTGTCCATTTTCTCCGTATTAAATTGGTATTTGGAGGGATATTCTTCTTTAATTTGACTATGTTCCAAAGTTAATCAATTTAGGAGTTCAACAAAATCCTTTGTACTTTGAAAAAGAGTGAAACCCTTTTCCTATTGGATATGTTCTACACATGCATGGCGGACCATGGTCCATTATTTTGTATAGGTGCTCTGTTTGATAACATGATGCATGTTTCTTCAATGTTTGACCCTGAAAAGTGTACAACCTGCTGGGACGACATTTGTTATGCTTGATAACATGATGCATGTTTCTTCAATGTTTGACCCTGAAAAGTGTACAACCTGCTGGGACGACATTTGTTATGCTTGATAACATGATGCATGTTTCTTCAATGTTTGACCCTGAAAAGTGTACAACCTGCTGGGACGACATTTGTTATGCTTGATAACATGATGCATGTTTCTTCAATGTTTGACCCTGAAAAGTGTACAACCTGCTGGGACGACATTTGTTATGCTTGATAACATGATGCATGTTTCTTCAATGTTTGACCCTGAAAAGTGTACAACCTGCTGGGACGACATTTGTTATGCTTGATAACATGATGCATGTTTCTTCAATGTTTGACCCTGAAAAGTGTACAACCTGCTGGGACGACATTTGTTATGCTTGATAACATGATGCATGTTTCTTCAATGTTTCACCCTGAAAAGTGTACAACCTGCTGGGACGACATTTGTTATGCTTAATGTGTTTCTCATCAGAGGACCTTTCAGGCAAAAAATATTCTGTGTAGGCTAACTATTCAAATAAAAGTAGAATAGATGAAGAACCAAGTCAGAAAAATAAATCGCCCAAGTTACCTTAACATATATATATGTTTAAGTTTCTAGTCGGAGAGAAAATCGTCTGGATTTGAAATACCTTTTAGTACGGGAATAAAGCAAAGCATTAGAAACCTATCTAAAGTTATGGATAGTGCAGCAATTAATAATTCTCTTTCAACTGTGCTTTTAGTAGGAAAAAATTAAAGTAGCCATTTTGAGGCGCTGCAGGCCTTGATGAGTTAACCACCTCACCAGCAATGGGTTGGATACTAACAGAGTTGTATCAAACTTGTGCCAGTTCTTTAAATAAATTTAAATTAATTCGTTTGACCTCAAAACCAATGCCCAATGAAACTGACATCGCTCCTTATAGATATCTCTAAACTCAAATACACATAAAATGACAACAAAGATAGGCACATTTAGGCACATTTCAAGTTCTCTGTATTAGCAATTCCATTACAAGCATACCTCAGGAGTAGTAAATACCTCTGACATTATGATCCTCTACACCTACCATTGTGTGCCCAGTATTATCTGACGACATATCTTATAGATATACATAAATATACATACATTAAGATATGTTGCCAATGGGAACCCAGCCTGGCCAAGTTCCCTATTTCCCTTTTATCTAAATAAGGGAGGGAACAGTTCTTCCTTGGAAAAAAATTCTGAGTGTCTAATTAATCTGACAATAATACAGGCAACTGTGCTTAAACCGGACTGATGTGGACCCTAAGTTTCTGTCTGGATTAGGCAAAATCCGGGCTGTGCATATAGAAAGTATATGTATAGGAAGGGTCCGGGACCTTTCATTCTGTCCGGTTTAGACGAAAATCCGGATTACACATGTCCGGATTAAGCAGAGTTGCCTGTACATCCACTGGAATGCTTTACCTGCATTCTTTGGGGCTGACGCTCTGCTACTTATTTGGTAACAGAGATGTTTCTATGGCGACATTAATACGAAACTATTTTTTATCTTAACCCATTAGTGCTTAAGAGTTTCTCTTGAAAGTGTCCTCTGGATCTATGATAGTTTTGACATTATCTTGGGAATTAATGATTGTATTACAAATGATTTGAAAGAGAGTTGTTGGAAATGTTCTGATTAGCATCTTTCCTTCAAATATTTTCCCAAATAAGCTTTTGTCTGATAGATTTCACATAATTTGTCAGGCTGTTTTGGCTGCTGCGAGCATTAATGGGTTAATTGATAGAACTGTCGAGGGATTGATCAACATCCTGACACGTTTCAATTAACTCAAATCCCTTTTATTTAATTATCCACATGGATGGTTTGTTTCATATTCAACACAGATCTGTTAGCTCAGTTGATTTCTCGCAGAGAAAATACACACCTTCATTTTTACCATATCTCCATTTTTTTAGTCTATTCGCAGGCGAGACGTACCCTCCCAATCTCCTACAAATCAATGGGATAATCTTTTCAGAAGTCATTGACATTTTGTAATATGCTTGGCATTGCTTGTCAAAGTCTTTGGTCTCATTATTTTTTCGAGCAGTCATAGTGTATCTCGAAATGTTTAGTTCTTCTTAAGTTGTATTCCTCCTGTCATCAATTGTTGGAGTAACACATTTAAACTTGGATCCATAGAGTATTAATCTAGCAAATGTTCGGATTTAATTGACTTTAATGGTCAAACCAGTGTCTCGAGAAGTTTCTTGGACAAGTACAAATTGAGTCTACTTATTGATTACCGATTTTCTATTTCGTTTCTTGATACTTTTAGACAAGATTGGAATAAAAAAGCTGCAGATGATGAGATATGTATGCAGAAATGATAGAAAATATCCGGCATATGTTTTTTACATTGCAGAACAACACAATTCTAAAAGGAAATAGAAAATTGACTGGTAGAAGGTTTTCATCATCTTATGGTCATAGTCTGTGAATTGAATGAATTATCTGCCATTGCACCAGGCCCCGATAGTGAATATTTTGTCGTAGAAGGATTTTCTTCATTTTATGTTCATAGTATATGAATCAAATCCATGATCTGCTTTTGCTCCAGCCTCCGCTAGAAAAAATATCTTATCGTAGCAAGCAGTATTCTACACGTAGGTGGAGTTATTTTAGAGCCAATTAGTATTCATAAACTAGTCACTGTAGTGGATTGTCTTAAACTACTGCGTCGACGTCTTTGATAAGAATGTACTTCCTTAGTTTCCTTTTTACAGCTCAGATTTGCATTAAAGCAACAGAAAAGCTGTCGAAATACGATCTTGTATCCTCTCTTGACACCGCCCATTCTTAAAGAGTATATTAGGGGGTCGCAGACTGCGTTAGGCATCATCCACAGAAACAAGGGAGTAAAGAGCATTAGATCACTTTTAGTGAGTCCCCCAAGCGCTATCAGTAAGAGAAAGCACTGCAGCGGTAGGTAGAAGAGTATGTAGGTACTGATCAGTAGCACAACAGTCAGCAAGGCTTTCTTATTGGGTATCCTGTGGCTTCGGCACCTGCACGTGTATGTTATTGTCTTGACGTTCAGGATGGTGCGCACGAGTTTAGTGTAGAGCACCAGCATTACGATGATGATGAAGACAACAACACTAAGAATGACGGCGGCCCAGGGGAGATTGTAATAGCCACCATTACCCAGGGGCCACGAGCATTTCATTATAAAGTTATGTGTCAAACTGAACGCCAAACTCAGAAACCAGAAGAGGATAATGATAATTTTGGTCCGTCTTTCTGTGAAGTAAACTGTATAATGTAATGGGTATATAACAGCCACGTACTGATCAACTGCTAAAATAACCATGCAGAAATGGACATTGGCAATGAATAAAGACCAAAGGAGTTTAGAGAAACACGTCCGATCCACCATCATTATGAGCGTAAATAGCATATTTCCTCCATCAGAAATACTCAGGTTGATAAGGAAGAGGTGAACGGCTCTCATCTTCTTCACGCCAAGCACAATGGCAGCTATTGCAAAGACATTAGCCAGAACACCCACAATAGACAGGGAGACTTGAGTTACTCGAAATGGTATCAACAGCATAGAATACCAAGAGTGGGTAAGCACTGTAGTGCTATTAGACTCATTCATCGTCAGGTTTCGAAACTTTCTGCGAAATATACAAAAAAAAAATTCGATTGTACTCAGATGCTGTAAATTTATATGAAAAACTCATTTATTGAAATGTGAAACACAAAACTTAAAAAGGTTTTGTTTCTTTCCAGATCTATTTTGTGTTGACCTCGATGTAATAGTTTTCATATTATATAGCATGGTCAACAAAATCATCATTATCATTATTTTTATTATTATTATTATTATTTCAATTATTATTATTATTATTATTATTATTATTATTATTATTATTATTATTATTATTATTATTATTGGAATTTGTTAAGATGTTTCAAAACTCTTAAATTAGTTTAGGGATTCATACCCTTAATTTAGGATTTAAGTATAATTGTAATTATCAGCCGCCGCATATCTTTTTATAAAGCCATCTATGACTTTTCTACACTAAAATCTTTCAATTCTCCAGCATTTCCATTAAGAAAAGATGAATCACCACAAATATCCCTCTCCCATGCGATTCCTTTTATTGTCTGTAACGAATGTAGTAAGTATCCATATTTGAACTTCACAAAAGTCAATAAACATTGTCTAGTCGTTTGACCTGCAATTCGAAAACCCGATGTGGTCTTGATATCCTTTTGACTCCTCATTCAGGGTGAATGTCATGAAATTGACCCTCAAACAGGAATTTCCTTTGCGGATTTTCTGACGTAAAGAATCCAAATGTACGCTCAAATAGTTGCTCCTTTGTATGCGTAAGACAAATGTGATATGTTCGAAATTAGGCACCAGCCAATGTCTATAAATGCACATTTAGATATTCCATCGAAAACAGTGTCCATATGCTTGAAGGCATGCGTTCTGCCATGGTTTCATTGACAACGTGCACGTAGAAGCTGCGGCTTCAAAACCACTATATTAAAAGCACTATGTGATTTCCGCAGGGATTTCCCTCCTTGGTCGTATAATAAGCCACTCCGTCCAAAGAAGCAGCACATTGTTCGCCCAGTCTGGGAAGGAAACCGGTTCTATGAAATGAACGAAGCTGTTCTAGAGTAGTATATGCTATAATCACCGTACGTCTCAAGACGCGCTGTCAGTGGTTCCGCCCGTTACACACACATGCACGTAGAATCTCTGTATTTCTCTAGTTCGCAAACGCACTCAATAACCGCGCACTGCTGTCAATCCAACATCTTGAAAGAATCTTTGTTTTGAAACACACCATCTGCCCCCCATACACGTGTTTGACAGGCGCGCTCTGTTCTGTTCTCTGTTTGAGCACCTACCTTAACAAGTGATATCATATCAACACTCGAGGCGAAAATGATGATGAAGACGCTCGGCCTTACTTTACGAGCTTCGAAAGGTAAAGAGTGATTGAAACATCAAGCGGACGTTCTCACTAAGCAAAAAGCGTTCAAGACACACACAAAGCCAACAAAGCACCTGCAACTATAAATAATTAGATATCGAATCTTCTTATGCATTTGATAGCTGCATAGTTGGTTGCCTTTGTTTGTTCAATAGTATGACTATTCCAGCGCAAATAAAAGAGTCAATAATCGGAAATGTAGGGTAAACTTTATAGCAGTGCTTATGCATACAAGGACTCGGAAATCAATGGCAAATAACGAAGGGAAAAGCTGAGAAGTACAACAGATGTTTTATGACGTCACACAGACATGAATATAACAGCTTTGAATCGATAGTCATGCAATTGGTAACAAAAAGGCATAAATAAAAATTGTAGGACAACTTTTACGTAACAACTTACGTAAGCTAAGCCTGACAGGTGCTTCGGTTATGCAGTGCGAAATTACTTTGTAAGACACTCTCTAATCATTTCCTGTAGATTTGAAATAAAATGTATGAGTGCATGATTAAGTACTATTGTTTACATCGGAAACGAATTAGCCTTCAGTATAGTAAGTCAACTATCAGGATTCATAAAAAGATGATTTCGTAGTAGGGGCTGTTCCATTTAAAAGTGTGTGTGTGGGGGGGGGGGGGGGGGTGGAGGAACAGACGATTTTAATGGGGGGGGGGGGGGGTAATTCTGAATTATTTTACCCTCACCTCTCACCCTCCCGAATTCTGAACTATGTCTAGAGGTGGGGGTCGAATTTTTATTGAGCATCCGTTCCTTCCCCCCCCCCCCCCCCCCCCCCATACTTTTAAATGGAACAGCCCCAAGACAAGACCTGCGGGGAGGCTGCTGACAGTAAATATGCAATCAGAGGATATAGTTACATTCAATGGAAAATATGAAATATAAATGTCAGTGCGATTCCTCAGTGCAAGGACAACAGTAGAAAAACGAGGCTAAACCAATTATCTGTAATCATCGGTTGTTGAGGGTCACAATCAACGATAATATCCAAACCCATATGCTTTGCGTTACCACTGCTTTGTTTTGCTTTTTGTGTTAAAAAGTGCCACTTTTTGCCTGGCTCCATGTTTAAGGTGCTTCGTTATACCTTAATTTCTTGTAATGGTACATACTTATCTAAGTATTTGACTAGACTGGCCTCTCCACTTGATAATGGTTTTGTTAAGATCATCTACCAATTACAAGTGTATAGGCTAGTGCAGTTTTTCCTGTTCGTTCTTTTATTTATTCTCATGTTTATATATAAGTATGTGTATGCTGTATACTTTTTGCTTTCTGAGTGAGTCAATAAAATACAATACAAAAATTCCCATTCCTAGAGGTTACTTCGTTCTGTTTCCCCTACAGTTGCCAAAAGGCCCCACCATCCAGGTACATGTAATTTCTATCTAACAAAGGCATTCCTCGGAAATTTCTACTAGGGGAAGTGAAAAATTAAAATAAAACGAAAATGCCTATTCTATGAAGATATACTTAACTAGAGGAGTATCTCCAGGGTACGGTAACTACGTCATTCATCGACCGTAATTGGACCACATTTTCAAAGTATTCTTTTGCCTATACCACGATATAAACATCCATTTACACGTAGGTAGTCGTATACTATTTTTATCTTTTTATTAAGTAGTTGATACTTGTTCTTATGTCATACTTTAAATTGTGGGGAAATGTAAGATTTGGTACTTCATCTCGTTCCAAGGCCGAGACATTCATACATACATACATACATACGCACGCTCGCACACACACACGCATAAATACATGTACGTACATACACACATACATTTTTGACATACAAACACACATACATATAAACATACGCACGTACTCTCACACACACATGCATACATACATACATACGCACGCTCGCACGCACACACATATACATACATACATACATTATTGACATACATACATACATACATACATACACATATTTCATTGAAGTGTCCTTGTTGATAGTCAGTTGATTGATTAATAACACTATTGATGATGACGCAGACACTAGAAGCAGCAAATGACGTTGATTATTCTGTCATGAAAGCCGTATTGATGCCTGTCTTGTCTCTGCTTGAGATGTCTTCTTCGATATAGGTGAGTGTTGCATGAAGGATGTTCTATTGTGGACCCCCCCATGGATTATCCAGCGTGTTGATAGGAATTCTATGTCACTATCCTCAGTACGCATGCACCAACGTCATTTGGGACGTAGCTGAATATCAAATACATTGACATTAGGTGATTGTGTTGGAGTAATGCTCCGCACGCATAGCAGAAGGAATTTTCTTGGCAACAAAGCTATATTTATAGAAATATTTGACAAAATGTAGCTATGCCTATACGGTTTAAGAAGTCTTTTTGAATTAATTTTCATAAACTAGTAAATTCAGCGAGTAATGATGAATGTTGCCCTACTTTACAAACACACTTTAGATCTAAATGGGTTAAGTCGCCAGAGCGATTCTAATTTTTTTTACAATTTCAAATTGCACACATATGCAACAGGGTTTTTATTCTCCATAGGCATTCATCAAAAAATAAAAAAATCATCTATTACAAATTCACAAATAGTTTCATGTTATGATATGCAAAGAAAGGCTCACAGAAATAATAACTCATAATCCATAATATATATCAAGTTACCATTTGCATTATACAAATGAAGAATATGAAAGAAAATGGAGGCATATGAAGGAAATTATGAATGTCCACAATCAATGATATTGTTATATCCGGTACCAGCTATTGCGAGTGGATGGTTCTATTCTAAGGCACTCTATAACCGTTCTCCAATCTTCATCGAAATTGCAGTTGTCATGTCTCAACAACTCTTGTGCTTTGGTAATGTGCAGATTCTTTAAAACCTGTCTTTTAAAATCTGCTAGATGCATATTATCACCTGATTTTCTTTTTTGATAAATTACATCTTTAATATTAATAATGATAATCTGTTTTAAATGGTCATTGTGTTTTTCACCGAAAATTTTCTCATTTTCTTTTTTTTTTAAGTGCGGGTAATTTAAACCCTTAACCCAGTTTTCTGTGTCATTCTACAAGCTCACCACGTTTGGACATTCTACATAGATATGTTCAATTGTTTCTGGATCATCACAAAATAGACAGTTTGGTGTAGTGGAGATACCCATTTTAAATAATAATGTATTATGTACTATTCTCCTGTGTAACAACTAGTACTTGTATTGCAAAAGATTCTGATAGACAGAGGTAGAATACTTTTTGGCATTCTTAAAAGAATTAGACAAAGTATCCAGCCTGATTTCATCATTTAACTTTTCTGACCATTTGGTTTGTAGATCATTTAGTCCATTGTTGCCTTATTTGATGGGTTAAAATATGTATTCTTATTTCCTTTGGAACTAACTTCGGCAATATACAATATGAAGGGAAGTCTTGGTCTGATATTATCTTCAGGTGAAATTCGGTTGTTACCCACAAATCGTTGTATTCTCAACTTTAATCTGTTATACAATAAAAAGTCACATCTTAAACCAAGATCACCTCTTATGTATTCCATCGTAAATATATCACCATCACCATCTATTAAGTCACCAGTTGTCAATAAACCCTTGTCCACCCAACTCTGATGTTTTTCATTAATAATTTTAGTGTTGTACCACAACGGCATAGATAACAAATGTTCCAACCCTCTAATATTTGAATGCATGTAAATATATTGAACAGATTGAAATACATTTTTCCAAAAAACATTTGGTATACACAACTTTTTTTGTAGAAAAATATCGCCATAGTCATAAATTTTGTCTAAACCGTAAGCAATCGGAGTTGCTGACCATCCACCATCAGCCTTATAGATCCTTTTGATCCAAGATGCTTTCATGAACATATCTATTTTCCTTATATCAGGGAATTGTAGGCCTCCATCAGCAGTCAAATTCTCCAGAGTTGATATTTTAAATTTTGGAGGTTTTTCTTTCCATAAAAATTTACAAAAAACATTTTCAATCCTTTTAAAGGATTCCTCACTTGGCTTGGGGAGGGACAGTAGGATGTGAATAATTTTGGAGATCATTAAAGTTTTAATAATTGTTATTTTTCCTATTAAAGTCAAATTCCTACATTTCCAAATTGAGTTTAATTTTTCCATTTCCAAAATTGTTGGTTCTAAGTTTAATTCAGTAATGTTTTTTAATTCAAGAATATTATAATTTATTCCTAATGATGTAAATTCTGAAGTCCATATAAGATTTAGGTCTTGGCAAATGTTCATCCTACCGTCCCCTATCAATCCGAATTTAATTGCCTTTGTTTTTTCTACGTTTATTTTTAAGCCTGAAATATTCATGCTTGTCCTGAGAGTTCTCTCATTATACTTCACAAATAGAGTTGTGTCGTCTGCAAACTGGGATATTCTGTGTTCTTTCCGGCGAATTATAATTCCATCTATTTCCTGATATTTCCCAAAAGTTTCCCCTAATAGTTCTACAGCTAGAACAAATAGGTACGGGCGATTCTAAAATTAACATATATTTCGATTAAAGAAACTGAAGGGGACACCATTGCCAATGTCGCCAAGCTCTAGGCTATTTCCTGTCCAATCTTATTGACCTTAATACAATAGAATTGTGCACTGAAGTATTACATAAGCAGTACCGTTGTACTCGTGTGCCTTTTGTACTCAGCGAAATCGATACAACTCAACTAGATCTAGTATGTAAGTATTAACCCATTCAAGCCTCTGGGGTTTTGGAATGGCCTGGTAATTATGAACTAATTTTCACAACAATAAAATATTTCGAGAAACATTTAACTGAGAGTCTCCCCCACCCCTGTTTGGCTGAATTCCCTCCGAAATGTGTTCAAATAGTATTTCTTTTGATACGATACGTTTGTACGATCACCCTAGAAACAGGTAAAATGGCATTGAAGCATAAACACGCAACCTGCATAAACCAGCTGGTGCACTGGTTGACCTCTCCTTTGCTAAGGGTAGTCAGGGTGCAGAGGCACTCATGTACTGTATCAAAGGTAGAACTGGTCCTTTGCTAAGGGTAGCCAGGGTGCAGAGGCACTCATGTACTGTATCAAAGGTAGAACTGGTCCTAGGTATTAGGGTAGTCAGGGTGCAGAGGCACTCATGTACTGTATCAAAGGTAGAACTGGTCCTAGGTATTAGGGTAGTCAGGGTGCAGAGGCACTCATGTACTGTATCAAAGGTAGAACTGGTCCTAGGTAAGCATTAAGCCTTCTAATGCTGAGGCTTCTTTGCTAAGGGTAGTCAGGGTGCAGAGGCACTCATGTACTGTATCAAAGGCAGAACTGGTCCTAGGTAAGCATTAAGCCTTCTAATGCTGAGGCTACTTTAGTCCAAAGCACAAGGACTCATAGATCTTTTAAAAATCATCTAAACCCTGTCATGTTGGTATTCATTGGATAGATCTAGCTCAGAGTACTGTCAGATGAGAACCCATGTCCCAATGTAACAGTCGTTTTAAAGTTTCTTTTTGCATCATTTTGTAATGGCCGACTTAGCCACCAGCAGCATAAGGGTTAAGTAACATGCCTGTCCAAGCCGTCGAAATGTCTCAATTTTTTGCACCATTAGTTGTAGATGTTGTGACGCTCAAACTTAATGCGACAGTGTGCGACAAGCAATAGACGGTAGCCGCTACCCCCCCCCCCCCCCCCCCCCCCCCCCCCCCGGCAATCAAGGACGGTTGAAATCATATGCTCATATCCTTCCAGGTGGAATGCTGTAACTAACAACTAAGATAAGCTAAGCTAAAATAAGATAAGAAAAGAATATTTTTGTCTCACCAATTATAGAATTGTACAAACGCGACAAAGCAAGAACAGTGGACGGAAAAGTTTGACTTACGAGCGACTATACATCTAATAAATACAGGATATAGTTGTTAAAAATATATCAATATCATGTAAGGTTTGTTTTTGATACATCAGTTCTGATATTGAGCATTTTGCCACAGGTTTTGGCACAAAAGTGGCCAATACAAAATGATGCAAAAACCCTGAAAAATGACTTGCACATGGGTACTCATTTGGGAGTTCCCAGCGAAAGCTATCTAATGAATGCCAACTTGACAAGGTTTAGATGTTTTTCACAAATCTTTACATCCTTGTGTTTGGATGAAAGTAGTTTCAGCATTGGAAGGTTTAAAGACGCTACTCCACAGCTTATTCGAGCCAGCGCTTTTCTCCCCTTCCTGGTAATTAGCATCTCGAGGCACTGGTACTGGTCAGTTATGTTCGCAGCGGCCTGCCAATTTTGATGAAACCTTGCAGACAAAAGCATGAGTAGAAAAATATTTCAAAGAGAAATGTTAATCAGAACATCAACAGCAACTTTTCTTCAAATATTTTATAAAAGTATTCTCAATTCCGAAGTGATTGTCCAAAGTAGCATATATGCAGACGTTAATATCTGGAGGAACTCTTAAGTGTAAAAGGGTTAATAAGCGTCATTAAAGTATGAACAAGTCGACGTTGTCAAACAGAGTCTCCCGTAAAAGCTTCCCTGAGTTTTGGAAGTCCCTGGTAACCGGCCTGTGGGTATGGTTACATATAAACCCATATTGGACTTCAAAAACCTTACTGTTGGATAATTTGTTCGTCAAATCTAAACGTTTGGATGTTGTAATTTTCCCTTTATTTTGATCAATATTTTCGTTTGTTTTGCACTATCCAGCAGATTAATGTTATGGTTTTCATGCAGGTTGGGTGTCTTCGTGCTCTGCACCTATGCATTATATAGACCCTGTGATATGATGGACGTACAGCCTGATACAGGCTGTATTCTAGGGAAGTCAGTTAACACTCTTTAATCCCCTATTGAAGCACCTTAATCTAAGCCGCTAGACAATTGGAACTATAGCCACTGAGGTGGACTGCTGTAACACTAGGTCAGTAGGTCTCATACGCGCCATTGAAGGATAAACGAATCGACTTTGTGTGAAACAAGCCTCCCGGAAAAGCTACCTGCTGATTAGTTGCCGGCATATATATTGATTTCCTCTAAATCTAAATAGTTAAGACTATTTAAAAGTAAGGCAACATATTTCAAAGTATTCTCTCAACAGCTTTAGAATAGCAGGAACCTGGGTACATAATGGCCCATGCATGTTTAGTTTATATTCAGTCTACATGTACGTGGGAACTCGTTGTGCACCAACCCTGGCGGAAAATCTTCGCTTATCTTTAGTCACATCGGGGTAATAGGTAGAAATCTCATTTGGGGCAAGAGTTTTAACACAAGTGCGCGGCAGGTACTTTGATTTCTGGCAGACCAGATTAACCTTTATACTGGTGGTGGCTTATATTTGGCCAGTACCAAATGATACAAATATACTTTAAAATGACCAAAATCTCGTCAACTGGGTACTCAACTGAGAGAACTCAGCGAGAGCTACTCAATGAATACAAACATGACAGGGTTAAGGTGGGTTTCAAAAATATTCGGATCCTTGTGCTGTGGACGAAGGTAACCTTAGCATTGGATAGGTTAAAGGAAATGTCGGTCAAAACAAAACAAAATAGCATTTTTTTA
The DNA here is from genome assembly GCA_963942565.1 of Maea johnstoni. Classification (NCBI taxonomy): domain Eukaryota; kingdom Metazoa; phylum Annelida; class Polychaeta; order Spionida; family Magelonidae; genus Maea; species Maea johnstoni. Next base: position 47,230,073 of record OZ012689.1, on the reverse strand, counting down.
CTCATCATGTTTTGACAATTCGGAACACTTGTACGATGTAGAATAGAAACTGACAGTTCACCCTTTTCCATCAATTTGTCCAACGCAACAGTTACCTGCTCTAAGACATATATATTACAGTGCTTTATTCCCAATGCTTGAAATGGCCAGATTGGTCAGTTGAAAACTTATTGTTTATGTAAGTAAATTTTGATTTTGTAAAAAAAAATATTTTCGTATTTTTTCTGATCGTGTATGTGTTTTTGTATCTGTATTGACCACGAGATTCATCAAGAAATATACATCACATCAATATGTCTAGACACGTACAAAGTCCATGACAATTAAAGAACGAACACAAGGAAATTTACATACTACATAACATGGATAGTATGCAATCTTTATTGTGTTTGATGTGTTGATTTGGTACAGAAGGGGTGAAGTAAAAGGACACTCTTCATTGACTTAGACGAATGACTACTGCCTTTTTAACCCATTGATGCTTAAAAGATCCTCTAGAAATTGTCGTCTGGATCTATGATACTTTTAACAATAACTTTAGAACTATGTGAGAATTTACAGATATTTGAATAGGAGAGCTGTTGGAATTTTCCTAATTAGAATTTCTCCTTCAAATATTTTCTTTGCTATGGCCTTTCCTTAATCATTTCACAAAAACTATCAGGCTATTTTGGCCGTTACGAGCATTAATGGGTTAAGCAAACTTAGCTTGAACAAGACTTGATAATGAACAAGGTAGGTAAAATACTTTATTGCTTGCAACGAATTACCCCACTTCTTTTATAACAAACTATTTTAAATATCGTTGCATATTATACTTGTATATCTTAGGGTTTCCTGCACCATGTAATTGGTGACATTGGCTCTTTGGAATTATATCAAGTAATCGGAAAACATGGTTTGGATTTTATTATTTTGCGGATTATTTTGCGGGGCAGAGGTGAAGCACACACTTTGGAATGAGCTTGCCCCTGTGTAATGATTCATGGTTATTTCATGCATTGTGATCTTCTTATCTATTTATGAGAGTGATGGCTGAGATTATACGTGGCCATAATGAATTAAAGACGTGTACTCATATCCGAAGAGACACTAGACAGAGATCCATATGCTGTCTACATATTTCGACTGTTTGCTTGTTATCTGAGCAAAAGATGCATATCATAACACAGACGATGGCAGTGAAAGTCGTAGCTTGCATGTACAGCAGTGTAACTTTGCGGGGGATGACCAATAATTGTGAATTTGTGGAAGGAACTTTTACATGAGTGTCATTTTTAAAGTTGCACATTAAAAATCGTTATTGCGACGTACTAAGATATGGGCGGCGACATCTATTGAAAATTCTGGGTACTAACGTTACAGAACGTGTTTAGAAATTGTTTGATAAGATTTAGAGAGGCTACATATAGTGAAGCATTGGTAATAGATGGAAGTTACAGGAAAGTTCGGTTTGAATATAGGATGTGATGTAGGCGCTAGGAAAGTGGCGACATCTTCTTATCATGTGTGGAATTATGTGAAATCACCTAATATATTGACGGATCTGTTTCTAATTGAAACTAATAGACTCTGAATGAAAACTACTGCAATCTTAAATGACTTAATACTGATTCCTTTTGTAAAACAGCCAACACAATTAAACCGCCTGTTTGTTTGAAATTCCAATATTACAGTCAATAAAGCACATACACATACTAACAAACACACACACATACATTTGTCTCTCTCTCTCTCTCTCTCTCTCTCTCTCTCTCTCTCTCTCTCTCTCTCTCTCTCTCTCTCTATATATATATATATATATATATATATTATATTCACACACACACATACATATATATATATATATATATATATATATATATATATATATATATATATATATATATATATATATATATATATATATATATATATATATATATATATATATATATATATATATATATATATACTGTATATATATACTGTATACATATAAACAATTGATAAACAAAAGATATGTCTACATATGTATACAAATTGATTACGGTTGGTGAATGATAACCATTGTGAAACAAAAAGTCAGTCTTTTTTTTTTATTTCTGCAAAACGCATGTTCCTTTTACTTCTTAAAACGCACACACACATACACATATTGGTACATATATTACACTGCCAATGCCAATATCTTTACAATATCGGAAGGTTATTGATAAAAAAGAAAACAACTATACCCAGCATTTCGTCAACATTAGAAAAAGAATTTCAATATTACCCTAAAAGGTGAAAAGAATGGGCCCATTCTTGTTCAAATATTCGAAGTTTTCCCTCCATGTCTGTTTAAATGTTCATATTGTAACGGGAATGATAGTTCATGGTAAATTTTTGCAATATTAGTTACCTTACCTTTTTGTCCGTGTTTGTATAATTTCTGTTCAGCCAAATAAATCACTGTATCAATTACCGAGTATCAAATATTTTTTCTGAATCTGAATTTTTGATCTTATCCTTTAATACAATACCGAACCAGGACTCAACTTCTTGTCACAATGTATGTATTTTCTGACATTAAAAAATGCATGCTCAAGTGTCGAAGGTGCGTTCTTGCATAGAGGATATATTGGACTATCCACAATTTCCATTCGGCATAAAATACTAGTATCATTTGTAAACATTTTTAAAAATCAGATTAACTTCTGATACCTCTTCTAAACGACTTTCAGACCATTTATCTTCATATTTACCTAATATATCCCCATTTCTTGACATTAATAGTTATAGTTATAGTTGCAATGTGCATGAACAGCCTTTTCGTTGCCTACTAAGGATAGTAATAGTTGAATATTTGGACTGTCCTTTTAATCATAATTGATGTTTTTTTATTATCTATAAAGCATCACATTCAATGAAATTACTTGAAAATTCTGCTCTTTCTAAATCAAGCATTCATAAGTCAAGGGGAAATCAACTCTATTCATACCTGCATGTCAAAAAACCTAACTATGTTATGATAATTCTCAAAATCAAGCATATGAAATATATTTTGATGAGGAGGCGGGGGATGTTCATGAAAACTCATCGAATACTGTTCAAATACATTCCGGTTCCCTCAGCTGTTTTCAAAATCATCGTATCTACCAGCGTTGATACAGTCTCTCAGTATGCATACATTTTTTCAAGACATGATATTTCCCTCCCGAAGGCACTCAAAAGCAAAGGCCACCCGGAGGACCGTGCGATCCTCAAAATGGCGGCCAACTATCTGCATCCCAACTGGTAGGTTATTGAGGAAGCCAGCCCTGATGGACAGTGCCGGGTGACCTGTAGCGTTAAACTGGCACGTGTTGGTGGTCATTTCAAAGGCATGTTGGCGATATTCTGAAAATAGACAAAACTCTTTTATTGTTGCCTATAGTGTTTGAAAACTGATTAAAAACAATAGTCATCAACGTAATACGGATAATCTAAAAATTTGAAAAATGCAATTGTTAAACATTGTCTCTGACACTTGTTAATCCAAACATCAGCAAAATATAGTCTATCACCTCCGAAGTTTATGGACTCTTGAATAAATGTTTTAGCGTTAGCCAATTACATGTGTGGGTTGAGGAACGGCTATATATGTTTTTTTTATATTTGGTATATACTGGTATTAGCGGATGGCTTTCTGGTAACATGATGTTTGTTGGCATTGGATGATACAAGTCAGTAAAGATTATGATTCCCCAAATGCTCTCAGTTATGAGTTATTAATCTACAATACAGACATTTAATTCCTGCAGCAGTCCACCAGACGCCAGTGCCTGGATTTCTGATCTTTGCTACGCTACGGCCCTCAGTCCAGACAGACAGCCTTCAGTCCTTAACTAAATCTCAATGACGCCCTCAGGGGCATATTAAGGCTTTAATATAACTTTTAAGATGTGAGCGCAGGGCAATATTCTGGCTATATCAATTCTTTTAAGTCAGTCATTAATGACTTGGGGCAACCGGAGTTCCGGGACCTGTGGTCCCATCTGTGCCTAGGATACTGGGTGGCAATTGAGCCTACGGTCGTGTATCCTACCTGGGCTGCCCACGCATTTAGTGCAAGAATTAAATGCCTGCACTGCATCCTTACCTTTAAGATTATCCTCGAGTTCTTGCGTGGGAAGCTTTGGGACCTGACGTGTAACAGTGGGCATTACAATAACGTCGTAACGTTTCATGACGTCATCATATTCTTTCCGTACTGTTCTCAGAACATTCATTGCGCGTGCGTAGAAGTGCAGGCCATAGTTCCGGTTGACGTATTCCGCAGCGATCATGTTGGACTTGTATGCCTGAGCAAGCTTGTTGACATCGGAGGGAAATGACTTTCGCACAAGACTGACGACTGAGCTAGGATAGAACCCATCCCAACCATGTCCAACTCCTTGAAATGATATTCAAAAACTATCAGTAAAGATTGGACAAAACAATTAAGAATAGAATCCCTTCAAATCATGTCCTACCTCTTTTAATCCCTCCAATGCTGAGGCTAATTTAGTCCAAAGGAGAAGGATGTAAAGTTTTTTGAAAACCATCTAAACCCTGTCATGTTTGTATTCATTGGATACCTCTCACATAATACTATCAGATGAGTACACATGTGCCTGGGTTCCAGTCATTATTTCAGGGGTTTTGCATCATTGTGTATCAATTGGTCAAAGTAGCCACCAGCAGCATAAGGGTTAAAAACGAAGCGAAATGATCAATGAGCTAGAATGAACATGTCAACATGCTGCAGCTGAATCCTTCGTTTGGAGCATCTTTACTTTACAAACATGTATGCATCGTTATCAAACAAAGTAAGAGATTACGTGACTAAGTTGTTAGTCAAGTGCACAAAACATAGGCAAATGTTTCATCTATGAGCTTGTATTGAAGTACATGTAGTGTATGTTGCAGCAACATACACTACTTATTGATGTCTTATCTTTTGAAAGATAACCACTAAACTATGAAAATGTACAACAGTATAATACGATTCTTATATCACAATAATGCAAATAGGTTATAAGTGCTTAACTCACCATTGTCCATAAACATATTCCTATAGAATCCCTCTCTACATATGGCAGACCAAACCCCAATTGCTGAAAAAGGAAAAGATATAATCTCTATACTAGTAAATGTATTTCTCGTTTATAAAAAAATGAACTGAGACGTATTACAATTGTTATGTCTATAAATGCCTCTATTAAAGTCTCTATTTCCTTAATATCACACCAATACATGTATATTACATGAATAAACTCAAGAAAATTGGCACTTTGTGTCAATATAAAAGTCACTGTTGAGTTTAATTCACTAGATGGATAACATAAGAAGAATGAATGCATGCGTAAACTATAACAAGCGTGCTCCTCAGACAGGGTCCATACTGATATTCATACCGTGTAAAGGTAAAGGTATTTGGTTTATAGTCTTGTATCCACCGAAGCCCTCACACGACCTTCCTCCCCTAGCAGGCACTGTACACTCGGAAACCGTTTCAATCCACCGGGGGATATTCCAGAGCAACTGGCAGCATATAGCGCACAAGCTCTAAGCACTGCCTTATTTAAGCTAGGTACCCATTTTGCAGCTGGGTAGACTGAAGCAATATGGAATAAACTGTCTTGCCCAAGGACTGACCAAAGTGCCCCGGCCGTGAATTGAACCAGCGACCCTCTGATTACTAGTCCGACACATAACCAACTGAGCTACTTTATCCCCATGTATGTTTGTCCACCGTGTATGCGTTATTCTACGCAGAACTAGACCGAGAAGCACATAACTATTCAGGTGCAATCAACAATAAATAACTTTTCAACAGGACTCGCCACATGTGTGGTTGTATTGGCTTATATTTCATCACTTGGTATTTTGTAGAAGGGGTTACTCTTAAGCCTAGCCACTAGGAGGCGTTAGTGTGTTTTACCATATTATACATTAATGTATGCCTGCACCTTAACTACATAAGGGCTTGTGGGTCATTTTGTTCACACAAAAGCCACACGAGGGGTTGTACTGACAGTAACATATTTCCAACAACCCTCCTAGTATACCAAAGCGCCATCTATCCACAAGATATGACATCTAAATATGGCCTGAAAAGGAGGCTGCTGTTTCCGTTATGTTTATGTTACATCTACCCTTTTTAGTTTGCAAGTTTAAGAATTCGAATGGAGCAATACCACATTTGGTAAAAATGTCACATATTGTCATGCAATTGCAAAAGAGAAATCGACATACATGTGCGTTACCCTCCAACATATCTTGTACACATTTTCATGCAAATTGATCAACCCATTTGGATGGGAAATGTACATGTACACATTGGTAGAGGAATACTAAGGGGATTGTCAGACAATGAAATATTGCTTCAATGTATTTAATTATTTTCTAGATATTTTCCTATATCATGTACATGTCAGACCATTTGTAAGTTTCCAGTGTGAATGTTGGTTAGGATAAGGGAAATGAGGGGCTTGGAGGGTCTGCCGTGCAAACTTACCTTTCAGGTGGATTGGAATAGATACCTCCTCAACCTCTGCTCCTGCCTCTCGCAGCCGATAGGCGGCGCTGCGAACTAGCTGATCCACATCAGAATCCTTCCCCTGAAATCCCTCCTTCAAAACACCCACCCTAATTCCACTCAAATCCCTGGTCAGCTGTAAAAATGATGAATTAGTGGATTACATTTGACGCACACTTTTACTTTTAAAGTAAGTATACATCAGTGAGTATACATGTACATCATTTCCAAGATAGGAAATTCGTGAAGTACATTGACAAGATATGTGTGATTTTTTCGCTTTCATAATGAATGATAAATGGTTATAGCTATGAACCTTCGATATGAGAATTTACATTACTTTCGACGGATAAATACTATTTAAAGTCACCGATATATATATATATATATATATATATATATATATATATATATATATATATATATATATATATATATATATATATATATATATATATATATATATATATATATATATATATATATATATATATATATATACTAGAGAGAGAGAGAGAGATGGTGTGGTGTGAATTTCTACCAATAACTGGTCTCTCTTACGTACATTCTTACTGTATTCTTGAACAGACACATTTGCGGGTTGTCTGGGATCTAAGCCGGAGTCATATCCAGCAATAACCTGTAACATAAAATCATATTGAACATCAAATCAATTCATTAAGTTCATTCATCATATCTTGTTTTTGTACTTGATACAGTCAATAAAAGATATATATTGGATAGCTATCACAACGTGCAAGCATGGTTCACTTAGAAAATTGATATATGAAACCATTCTCTAAATGAGGTCCTTCCTTCATTGAAATGAGTCCTCGATCCAGCTCTATTGAAAAAATAAAACCAAGAACAGACCTCAGTGGATTACATTTCGCACACTTTTACTTTTAAAGTAAACGTTTTAAAGAATTTTAATCCGTTTCTCGAAGCAGAGACAAGTCACTGCTTGAAGTATGAAAAGAGAGTGGAAAGGCAATTATGGTATTACAACAGTGTGTACTGGCCAGGGCTAGCATCGATACTTTTGTTCAGTTTAATTTTGTTTTATCATTGTAATCAGTTTAAGTTCGTGCCTGGTTGGGTAGACCATTGCACAACCCTTTAATGGGGTCTGTTGTCATTTTGTGTTTATTTGATTTTGTCCATGTATTTGTACAACCTTTTTGTATCCTCTTGGAAAAGTCAGTACAGTACAAGACAGTACAATACAAAACAGTCAACTTTTTGCCTTTGCTAACTTAAGCTTAGCAAAACAATATCTTTCTATTGGCTTACCTCGAGAAGGAGAGCGCAGTCCTTTACGGAGCGCGCCATAGGTCCAGCATAGTCCACTGTACTGTCCATACCCAGTATCCCAGTGTAGGGGACTAAACCATGGGTGGGTTTTAAGCCCACTATGCCACAGCAGCTGGAGGGGATACGTACAGAGCCGCCTTGATCCGTGCCCAGCGCCATGTCAACTAGACCTGCAGCCACCTTAGACAGAAAATAACATACTAGTACTTGTATTTACCTATGGATTCTCGGGTAATTAGCTTCTAGAGGTGACAAAATATACGATCTATACAGATCTAAATGTATCACCTCCCTCAATTTTCTAGTAATATGCAGTTACAAATCTATATATATATATATATATATATATATATATATATATATATATATATATATATATATATATATATATATATATATATATATATATATATATATAAATATATATATATATATATATATATATATATATATATATATATATATATATATATATATATATATATATGTATATATATATATATAATGTTATTATTATGTGAGAATTTAAACACACTATGTTCATTGTGAGCGAAAAAATTAAATGTCTATATGTATTTCTGTATACATTGCGTTTCCTGTTTCCGTTTCTTGATATATGTTTCTGTATACGTTTATAACTATGTTTCTGTATTGAGATGTCGTTTTATTTAGAATATTAAACACAACTTTCCTTCAAACATCTTTTAAAATATTTCTTAACTTCTAGGTTAACATCAAATATATCAACGGTCCAGAGGACAATTTCTTAGAGAACCCTTAAGCTGAACGGGATAATAGTTCAAACTCATAGTTTCTTATTTGGACTTAACGACAAACGACATTTAATTTCTGCACTAATTATATGGGCATCCCGGTCATAGTAAACGACTGCATGCCCAATTGCGACCCAATTTCTCGGGCACGGATGTATGATGACCAGCTCACAACTGAACGTGGCTTGGATTACCCAGCTATGTGGGTCATTGATGTGCTTGGCTTTAATATTTTTCTGATGTGTTAATATCCTGATGATGGGCGTTTAAACAACCAGACACTGGCGGACGTCTGGTCGACTGGTCTAGGAATTAAGTGTTAAGTGTAGTGTTGTATTTTCTCACCAGGGCTGCGCTTCCCGAGCTGGAGCCGCCCGTGGTCCTGGTGGTGTCGTGAGGATTGCTGACTGGGCCGCCATAGTTGGTGAAGCTGGAGGCTGAACTACACAGGTCCTCGCACGCCGACTTGCCCCGGATAACTCCACCTAAAACAACCAACGCAATGTATGATGTCATAATTACGTCACAAAAAAGAAACTAGATTCTTCCCATAGAAAAACGTGTACAATAGGCCACACTGTCCCACGACGCACAGCATCCAACAGTATAAGATAATGTAACAAACTGTGTAAACGTTGTTGGTTACAAGGTTACAAGAACGAAAGACCACAATCTAAAACATGATGGACCAGTAACGACAATATCTATGTTTGATCGATAAGCAATATATATCTACAAAAATCAAATTACAAAACATTTCATGTTTGGGTAGTAGAATTGCAGGAGGCTACAGCCTAAAATGTTCAGATGTGTTATTAGTTGTACTCAGCGCTCCTGGATGTTAAGTACTTAGTTAACCCCACTGGGTACATACCCCTGGGCATGCGAGAAAGTTGCCAGTGCCCTGGGGTTGGGCGGTGGTTTTCGCAGGGTACTCCGGTTTCCTCCATTACTTACAACTGGCTAGTCACGAACTAGCCACAATATGGCATAAATGTGATGAAAAACGAAATTCCAAAATTGCCAACATACCCTCTGCCAAGACACGTGTCACTATGGACGCGTCAAAGTCCGGCGTGAAACCGCTAAATACTGCACTTCCGTTGCGCATGGGCACACCGGCTACTGGGATGCTGTCCTTGACGGCGATAGACTTGCCAGCTAGCTTGCCTGTTTTCTCCCCAAAAATTTCTGTGCGCCAGGCCCTACAAAAAATAGAAATATTTCCATAATTCTTTTCCACAATTGGCCTTTTGAAATCAGACCTGAATGTCTTTAATTGAAAAGGCAAATGCCGAGAAAAAGATATCACGTGGTCAGTAGTTTTATCATAATCGTGCAGTATGATATTCTTTAAGGCGTAGTGGGGTGTTCGACTGGTGAGTAACACCTTAAACTTAATGTCCACTTGGTACAACCCGTATGGACGGCATAACTGGTGACCTCCCTTTTAATTTGGGGATTTGGAAAGGGGATCAGACAATGATAGCTATATGCAAAGTTTAACGGATGTCTAATTGAGGGATATTTTAAACGGACTTTAACATGTGACACTTAACGTCCATTAAAATACCACACACTTAGAAATCCATATAACTTTGCATAAGCTATCATTATCAGATCCCCTTTGAAAATCCAAAATGAAAAAGGGGTCATCAGTCATGCCATCAATTATGGAGGCGCCAAACTGCCAATAAAATTGCAAATTTCACGCCTAAAACTTAAAGTCCATTTAAAAAAATACAGCACATTTAGAAATTCATTTAACTACGCATAACCTAGCATTGTCAGATCCCCTTTCAAAATAAAAAAGTGTGTCAAAAAATGCCGGCCATGAATCCCATGATAGGTGGAGCCAAAGTGGCATTTCGTTTGCGAATTACATTGTTTGCCACTTTGGCGCCACCCAAATGTATGGCATGACTGGTGACACCCCTTTTTATTTTGGATATTCAAAGGGGACTTGACAATAAAAGCCCATCACAGGTTCAATGAAATTGTAACTGTGTGGCACCATTTAAACGGGCTTTCAATTTTAGCTGTGAAATTTGCAAAATCAGTGCCACTTTGGCGCCATCCATGTAGACGGCGTACGTTTTTTATTTTGGATTTTAAAAGGTGATCTGACAAAGAAAGCTTATACAAAGTGCAATGTCTAACTGTGTGGTACGGACTGTACGTTTTATATATTACAGCCACCTTGTCGAATACCCTACTATGCCTTTAAGTGTCGATTTCCACTATTTTCCTCTTCACCAGATTGTCAATATGCTGATCCTGTGGCAATCTGTGAATGATGCTGGCAAGGAATGAAAGATTCTTCTAAGCAGGTGTTCAATGTTCAAAGGTTTAGTGTCTGTACTTTGATACCCAAACGTTTGATGATTGTGTACATTGAAAGTTCAGTTAAAAGATCCTGGCACTTCCCGCTATGATTATCGGCATGGAATTAAAGAAAATGTACCATCAAGACTATTGGATTGGTACAGTACAGACATTTAATTCTTGCACCAGTCGACCGGGCGTTTGCCAACGCCTTGTAAAACATCCATGAATGACATGTCAAGAAAATGGACCAAGCACTTCAATGGCCCACATAGCTTTCGAATCAAAGCTACGTTCCGTTGTAGGTCATCCATGCATCCATGCCAAGGACAATTGTGTGGCAATCGGGCGTGTGATCGTGTATACTGTCCGGGCTGCCCACATATTTAGTGCATAAATTAAATATCGGCACTGTAGGTTTTCTTCCGCACTTTTCCCAGTGTACGTACCATGCGTTGTAGGGGTTGTCCTGTGCCTGGGGTTTATAGCCTGTGGTCCTGGGGTAGAGGACTGGCAGGGTGGCCTCTGGGATAGTGGACCACGTGTCATAGGTCTTAGACACATATGTTGCTATTTCTGAAGTGCACGTCAATTAAAGTGTTAGGCGACGGGTGTATCTGTATGGCCCCTTCGTGACAATACAAACAGTTGAGGTAAAATGGTATGGTCCTATAATCTCACTACAATGGAAGCATTCGAGGCCCCAGTTACAAAAAGCAACGCCAATGCTTAAACATATCCTGCCAAACTTTAATCCCTAAAATGATCAAAATACCCATATCAACGGTTTTATTTGAGATGGCTAGAGTCCGGTACACCTTTTGACATTCTATTCCCATAATGGCGGGGAATTCTATAAGTTAGTTTCTCAATTTTAAGTTGAATGAAAAAGAGAATCAACAGCTTGCGAATCAAAGCTAAGTTCGGTTGTAAGGTCATCATTTATGCATTAACGCACAGGAAAGTGGGTGAAAATCGGGCGTGCGGTCATGTATTATGCCTGGGCTGCACACGCATTTAGTGTAGGATTTACTGTCGGCATTGTATGTATAAAATACGCTTTTCATCAAAGAAAAGGGCCATTTTACACTAGTAAGTATAAGTTAGGCTATTTACCATGGTATTGAAGAAGTTCCTCGTCCGATGCATTTATACCTAGGTGGCGAGTTATATCGACGATGTCCTGTACTTTTGGTGGCCGGACTACTGGACTCTGGAAAGCTAACACCAATCATACTTATATTAATACATACCATCGGGAATTTAACTCAACACGCGACTTAGCGGTGTGAATACAAAGTACTATACGGTATATGTATCTGTGCGTTTTGCACGGAAATGGTTACATTAAAAAACATTGCCATGCAAAGCGCGCAAGTACTTCTTCTTCTTTCGGATTAGTGCCCTCCTATATAGGAGCTGTATCATACATGTTCATACAGTATCAATTAAGATTTTTCAATTACATATAATCATATGTGGGAAATCAGTCCACCATCCAAGTACTTTGATTCGTATTTCTGTTTTTTTTTAATTGGTTTATACGACGACACCTTCTGTATGTTGGGAAAATCCACTGACGATTGATTATAACGGCATGGACTAGGAAACCGTTTCACAAAAATGCGTAGGTCCATTTCTTTCCTGTAGTCCGCGATATATGCTCTTTTTAGTCGAACCACTATGGTTATAGTAAACGACGTGGAATAGCCCAGAGTGGTTAAACATTACCCCAGTAACCTGTATATGTTAGAAATCAAACGGTGGAACATTACAGTCAGTCCTCCCATGTTGTGTGGAATCAAGCCCACCTCCTGACGCCATCTAGCGGGGAGAATGAGAACGATACGGACCATCTGGTCTTTACCGCTGAGTAAACATTGAGAGCAGTGACACATGTAATAACCAAATTAGCCTAAACCCTTATGCTGCTGGTGGCTAATTTTGAAAATACAAAATAATGAAAAAAGGTGAAAAGTGACTGAAACCTAGGCATATGGGTACTCATCTGAGAGTACTCACATTAAATGAATACCAACATGACAGGGGCTACATGTAGATGGTTATCGAAAGTATATCTTTGCATCCTTGTGATTTGGACGAAAGTAGCCTTAGAATTGGGAGGGTTCATAACAGAGTTTACAAGCTATATTGAGCATTTGGAGACCGGTTGTCAAGGATAAGAGCAAGCAGGCACTCTACCCTGGTTCGAATTACGACCATCGCGTACAGGACAATGGGCAATTGTATGTAACTTCCGCAAGGGTTGCTATGGGCTCGTGGTATAGGGTATTGTTAAAATGTTACCACATGCTCGACTGCATGCATTACTATAGTGCGGATTGTGCATGCCAACAATCTTTGTAGCCAAAACTAGCATAGTGTGTAGCCAAAGAAAGCGGGGGAAGGGGCATATTTCGCATGTGTGATACTACTACTACTACTACTACTACTACTACAACTACTACTACTACTACTACTACTATAATGAAGTAAGTTTAAGAGATAAATGATAGACAGCAAACGGTGGTAAACACCTACTGGGAAAGTCGCCACTGTCTATTTCTACTATTTATATAATAATCTTTTGACATATTTGATATGCGTCAACCTTAACCTTAACATATACACATGCACTAATGCCTAATACCTCCTTAGTATTTACAAATGTATGTTTAGGTACCAGGTGAAATAGCACATGTCTTATACTATGGGGCGCCGTTTGTAACATGCACACTTTTGTCGACAGAAGCAATTTTGTCGAGACAGAAGTCCAAAATGTGACATATGGCGAGTGGTTACGCCATGTGTAACACAAAAGTAATTTTGTCAGACCGAATTACTTTTGTCTAACAAAAGTTACTTTTATTACTTTTATTACAAAAGCAAATTTTGTCACGACAAAAGTACTTTTGTTCAACAAAAGTAACTTTTGTTGACAAAAGTAATTCTGTCTCGACAAAAGTAATTCTGTCTCAACAAAATTACTTCTGTGTCGACAAAAGTAATTTTGTCGTAGTGTCGTGCGGCGATGGCAGATGGCGGGCATGATCGAATAGACGAGTTGAAGCATCTCCAACGCTCGATCGAGATGCAGTATCTCGTTCTAGATACTGCAGCCCGATCGAGATACTTTGAAGAGTTTTACAAAATTTCATTTCCTGCCTGTATTTTGAGCTTGTAAATGCCCCATCACGAGTGTAAGCTTACACTTCCTATTTCTTCATTGACTTCATTGACACACTCGGCCGGTATTAGTTCGTACCAACCCAACGTTACTGTATCGAATGCAATGTGCCCAAGTCGGCAAGTGCTTTAACCAGTCTATAGGCGGACGGTACACGCCATCTATAACCGATGCAAGGCACTAGGACAGAATTCTGAATGTAACACTTGGCGAGTGGTCTCGCCAAGTGTAACACAAAAGTAATTTTGTCTCGACAAAAGTAATTTTGTCTATGACAAAATTACTTTTGTTGACAGAAGCAATTTTTGTTAAGACAAAATTGCTTTTGTCAGACAAAAGTAATTTTGTCACAGACAAAATTACTTTTGTCTGACAAAATCCTAGACAAAATTACTTTAGTCATAGACAAAATTACTTTTGTCAGACAAAAGTGACTTTTGTTGGACAAAAGGGACTTTTGTTGGACAAACTTTGCTTCTGTCGACATAAGTATGGATGTTACAAACGGCGCCTTATACACGACAAAACGGTCTCACCTTGTAGATGGCGCCATTTTACTCAAAATATAGTGTGGGACCATACTTTAGGGAGTACGCTCCATTAAAATTGTATTTTAGGATGGTCACAGCTCATGCTACCCTTATGCAAAACTTGATTAATTTAGAAGGGAATGTTACGCATCGTTCTCGACATCCGTGTTGTTTGAGTTGTTGATTTGGTATTCTCGGTTTAGAAGAGAGAGAGAGAGAGAGAGAGAGAGAGAGAGAGAGAGAGAGAGAGAGAGAGGCGTATGGATGTTTGTTTGTATGCATATCCAGGGAGCTACATATTCCGCAGAGAGAGAGAGAGAGAGAGAGAGAGAGAGAGAGAGAGAGAGAGAGAGAGAGAGAGGGCGTATGGATGGATGTTTGTATGCATATCAAGGGAGCTATATACTTCCAGAGAGAGAGAGAGAGAGAGAGAGAGAGAGAGAGAGAGAGAGAGGCGTATGGATGTTTGTTTGTATGCATATCCAGGGAGCTACACATTCCGCAGAGAGAGAGAGAGAGAGAGAGAGAGAGAGAGAGAGAGAGAGAGAGAGAGAGAGAGAGAGAGAGAGAGAGAGAGAGAGAGGGGGGGTATGGATGGATGTTTGTATGCATATCAAGAGAGCGATATAATTCCAAGGAGAGAGGGGGGGGGGGGGGCGTATGGATGGATGTTTGTATGCATATCAAGGAAGCTATATAATTCCAAGGAGAGAGAGAAAGAGGGGGGCGTATGGATGGATGTTTGTATGCATATCAAGGGAGCTATTTAATTCCAGAGAGAGAGAGAGAGAGAGAGAGAGAGAGAGAGAGAGAGAGAGAGTGAGAGAGAGAGAGAGGCGTATGGATGTATGTCTATATGCATATCCAGGGAGCCACATAACATGTATACCCTGTATCACCCCAGAAGAAGTTCAACTTAGCTATTTACATACCACTTCAGGATAGCATATATCACATATCATCGAATCTTTCCTTGTTGTGTTTAGTGTCGTGGGTAAATACCTACCATTCTCCTTGGCCTGTGATTCCGCCATCGCTCTCGAGAGGGAGAGCACTAGTTAGTAGATGACTATTCGTGCCGGCGATGTAGATACATACATACGTTATGAATAACTCAGTGTATATACCTGTGGAGCATCTGGTCAAACACAGGTACGGACATAATCTGTTGACCTACTTAACAGCGGACTTCGACCCAACTGCTGACCCCCACAACCTGCTGTATTCATATAAGGTACACGGTGATAATGTATGCTCTATGCTTGAGGTCTGCGGTGATATATGTTGTATTTAAATTCTATTCAGGTGCAATATGTGTACATTCTATCGTTAAGCCCTTGTCACATATCACCCCTTTAGTACATCGACTAGTGTTCTGATCAGAGGAAGGTATGCAACAGTGAGAAAAGGGGTTATACATAAGGGATGTGATTTTGTGAAGCAAGATGTCTTGAGGTTTAGTATATTTGTTTGTCACGATCATAATTATAGTCCTATTATGAGTGTGAAGTTGGTAACAAGATAACAAACGATTGTAGTTATTCTCTAGAAATTTTATTGTGATATTCGCACGATATGTACTTACGCTTCACATTTGGCACAAATTCATTTTTTCATTCAACTAGGTAAACTATGGTAAAGCATTAGGATAGTATAACAAAGCGAAACAAACTATTCTGTTTCACGAACTATATATATTTTTACAAAAGCACCAACCCATCAAAGCTTAACTCATTAAATTTGAGTTAAAATATGTCGGAAAATTCTGAAAAATCTCTTAAATTTGAAGAAATTGACTCAAAGGTGTGATGCAGTAATTGTGTATTGTTTCGGACGTCATATTTTCTTGCGTAGGATAATGCATGACTAGTCCATAGTTAATGGTGGAGGAAACCATAGTGTACGGGGAAAACAACCCGTGTCTCACCATTGCACAAGGTGACGGGTTCCCACGAGTACAGCGCGGTCCCTCTCCCACTGATGTTTGGTTATATAAGTGTATAAGCCTAGCATAGCAGAATGATCTGAGGTTCTTTAAGTTTTGTCATTGCAATTACGTACTGACTGCTAACCTTCTCTCACGCCAGGGACTTAGCCAGGATTTTCATAACAGGGTGTCAAAATTGGGATTTCAAGAATATAGGGTGTCCAAAATCCCTGATTGAAAAAGTAAAAATCATTAAACTGATTATATACATTAACAAATAAAGTAATTATATGCCAAATTCTTCAAGAAATATCTTTGTTATTATTTTGAAGTTAAACTTCTAAACATTTAAACTTAGAATTAGTATTTATATAAAACACATACCAAAATCTAGGGTGTCTTTTTACCTAAAATCAAGTATTTTCTATGAACCAGGGAGTCCAAAAGACACCCAGACACCCTGCTGGCTAAGACCCTGCTCTCACCACTGCCAAAGGTCTGATGTTTTAGGCGCGCGAGGGAGAGGTCTGTAACCAGGGTTAGTCTTGGAGTGACTACACGAGAACTTGCTGACGCTACTAGCATACTAGCTGTAGATTTCACTTTTACAGAGCACCACAATACATCGGAAGCTAATACTACTTCAGTAGAAACTTTATATCTACGAAACCTTGGCCGCGAAAACACATTCAGCATTTATGCAAAAACATCTATCATAGTTAAAATGTCACATACCTTTAGAAATAACAACAATAAAGCAGTCAAAATCGACCTAAAAATTAACTATTCATACAATCGATTTCTAATTACTCTAGAGGTAAGAAAATATACAGAGCCTGCAACAGATTGCTTCTTTAACCTAACAACCATAAGCAAGTTACTAACGTTGCACGTTTTTTTCTCACGTCAACCGCGTCACGACCTCTACAACGTAAATTATAGTTAGGTCAATGGGCGAATAGAATAATATGTTAATGTTGTATATGAATTTCGTGCAGTTTACTCTGCCTGGTTCTAGGTTAAACGAGTTAATTGTCGCAGGTAAATATCTAGTACACATCTAGGCTAGATTACAGCAAAAAGCTATGCCCAGGAATCAGCTAGTAGTATGAGTACGTCATAAGCACGCAGTTTCAAAACATTTTCCATCATTTACATATACAATAGATAGATAGTAAAATGGCAGTGAGAAGTAGTCCGATAAAGCACAGACAAGTTCGTATTAATCATCACCAGAGACTTCAAAATGTACCTAGTACCAAATCTCTTATTTTGATTTGTAATGGTTGACAATAAATAATCTCAAGGTCAATGAAAATGGCGTTTCAAATGGAAGCGTACCGTTTTGATATGTACTTGCATTTTTTAATCTTTTCTATTTTTTAATTTCTCGATTTCGCCATATATGGATATGGTTGGTCATGTGACTAGGCTGGTGATAATAAAACAAAGATTCTTTGTCTGACCCTATGCACTATACCTAGTATAAGTGATAAATACACGTATACCAATAACCACATCTTTTATGTTAACAAATAATGGAGGAATCGTAGCGAATGTCTTCGAGACCATTCTTTCAATGTGTGCATTTTTAAGCAGAAGCACATTTCGCAATAGAAACGTATTACCTTAAAAAGGTTTTGATTTTTTTTCTGACTTTACCATACCGTTTTCAATGTAGCAACATAGGACAAATATGGTATACATACATGTATATCTGAACCATCAGTGTTTCATCCTAGGATGGATATACATTATATATATATATATATATATATATATATATATATATATATATATATATATATATATATATATATATATATATATATATATATATACATATATATATATATACATATATATATATATACATATATATATATATACACATATATATATATATATATATATATATATATATATATATATATATATATATATATATATATATATATATTTATATATATACATATATATATCACAGAAAATGATAATCCACACATTTTGGCCTCATTTCTTTATTTGTTTGTTAGTGTGGTCAATAACCACGAAAAGCGTTTGTAAAGGACGGCATTTTTCTAACACACATAGAATGGGTAGGGTTATTGCAGATTGATCATTGATTCTTTATTTTGAGTTTATGCTCTAAACTTTGGTCAAATCCTCGTAAGGTAGCTTGTTTTTTGGTTTTAGCGGACGACCATAATATGACATGGACCCGGTCGAAGTAAACCAGTTGACCATCAACATTTATTTGGACTGAATTTGAGCCACAGTAGTATATGCCAGGGTGACTGCTTATTATAGAGAGATTATCCAATCCCACACAGAATCACTTTCGATTTTGACAGTAAATGAAAAACACTTGTCTTAAAAGACCACTTTTGGGCGACTCCTTTAACCCCTATGCTGTTGGTGGCAAGTTTCGTCATTAAAAAATGATGCAAAAAACTTGACTGAAACCTTGGCATAGTCGTACACACCTGATAGTACTCAGTGAGAGCTATCCAACAAATACCAACATGGCAGAGTTAAGATGGTTTTCAATGCATCATTGTGCTTTGGATGAATGTAGCCTTAGTATTGGAAGGGTTAAGTGTTACATGTATTTTATCAGAATCTTAAAACCAAATGCCATTTAATACGTTTGTTGTTTTTTATACGTACATGCAGTTTTATAGATTCAATATTAAAACCAAATGCCATTTAATATGTTCATGTTGCTTTTTATACGTACATGCAGTTTTATAGATTCAAACTGCAATGCAACCTTTGCGTGTAGAGTCAGTTCTGAGATTCCAACCTTCATGCACTTTCAAGCAGAAAATATACTTCCTACAACAGCTACTGGATACATATCACGTGATTTTATCACGTGCCAGACATCTGTATCATAGGAAATAGTCCATAAGCAATATTCATCTGTTTGACTGTATATATTAATACATCAACAGATCCATCATACTAGGTACTCGTTTTGTTACAGCCATCATATTATGTCTACAGCTATGTCACTATAATTGCAATATTTCCATGTGTATTACTTCCATAAGATGTAGAATTATAATTGTCTGATGCTTTTGTGAATGACATAAACCCAAAATAGCACCCAGACCGTGAAAAGGTTTAATGTGATCATACTATGATAATAAGCGGTGTATATCATGAATCATGTCATTAAATATGCGCATGCTGAATAAACCTATTCTGAATACAATGCGACAATCCAAACTTCAAACGGTAAAATTAACACTAAAAAATAGACCAAATGAATAAGAACCCGATATGAGATGTAAAATACATATCGCAATAACAATTCATACAGTATGATTTTTACATAACATATCATAAAAATGCAAGCAAAATACTAAAGAGTATCTTAAATATACTTAATGAACTGAAATGTGCTACACATCGATTAGTATTTCGCCATCGTAAAAAAGCTATTTTGTTTATATAGTTGTAAAATAATCATGATATGATATTAAAACGATTGATAATAAGATAGCACGGAACTAGCAAATCGATGCATCCATCAATGCATCATATAGCTTGTTTTCCTTATTTGTTCCACTATATATTTATTTTCATGCACATCGTCTAAGTGAATTTAAAAGCAAACATTTTGTAAATCTATGTCTGTGGTAGTTTCCAATGGAAAGATACAACACAATATTAAACAACCCATTCGATACATAAAGACAACGAAACGAACAATTACAACCAAATATTAACCAGCATGGCACCTTAAAGCATTCACATATTCATAGTGATATAATGATAAGCCATCGGAGTGTGAAAATAAAACAAGTAGTTAAATCACAACTTAATACCAGAATGTTTAAGGATTGAAATATCCTTCAACGTCAACCCTTTTATAGCAGCTGCTCTTATTATCTTTTTCATATCATCTTCTCACCTTTAGACGAAAAGGCTCTAAATGATCAAACCTTGAAGTTCTGAATTATGAAATGAAATCAGTAAGGATTTTGTGAAGTTCATTTCCCCTCAGCGCAAATGAATTGAAAGGTAAAGATCCTCTTTTGAATCGAAAATCAAAGAATGGGTAGGTATCCTTCAGTATGTAAATGTATTTTGGATTTCTAATCTAAGGATTACTTTTTTCACACGAATCAATACTAACAGTACCCTGTGTTGTTTTACAGAACATACTATATCATGAATATTTAGTAACCACTTTGTCGTAAAATTATAGACTTTGGTAATGAAACTCTTAAAGTTATATTTTACTCTACTCATGAATACATTTCACTTGGTTACCTTCCGCCTGTTATTATCAAGCATCCACTGACTAATCAACCACATTTTTATTCCAACTATTGATGGATCATAGATTAATCGTCATGTTATCCTCACTCCTTAGCGACAGGCTGTTGTTCTTAACAACTTATGTGCTAATCAATTAACACATAGCAACAGCTATGTGCTAATTGATTAGCACATAGCAACATCGTTGTGCTAATTGATAAGCAACCGCTAGCCCGAAGAACACCCACGAAAACCCACGGAGTTTGCCGAGTGACATACCGGTGAAACTAGTTCAAAAGGCAGACGACGAATTTTATCCAAAATCTCTGTTTGTAATTTTTTCCCCTTTTGTGTTTTGCATTTTTTCGGTATGATAAAACAAATATGACATACCTGTTGGATGTTCACCAGAGCGACAATCCTCTCTCGGGGAATTTAGTCATCCCTGGTGTACACCCAACAGGGATGTCATATTTGTATAATGTAGAATGATTCGATCAGAAAGTGAAATACCTATTTGCTGTATTACACCAGTACTTCCGAACAAACGGTGCATACAATATATGTTTGTGTATGTGTTTATGTATTTATGTGTGTGTTGTCAAACACTGACAACTTGACGCCACTCATGTATCGTAATAGGCTAGCAATAGTGGGCGTGGTGCATCCGTACATCAGTAGTGAGGCATGTGGCAATTTACGTATGCAAGCCACGTAGTTGGCAAAAAGACAATATTGTCAGCAGCATGCTATAGAATATCTTGCATCTTTAAAAAGATAACTGTTAAGTAGGTGATGACTAGTGTGAAGGTAACGGAAAGCCTGGATGATCCGGACACGATCTCGTCAGACTTGAGGATATTGCCATATTCGTTAAGGAAATCCAAAGCAACACCATTAGTCCAACCGAATCCAGCCTGTAAAATAATGAAATTGTTGTACAAGTAAAGCACAAAACAACACATCTAAGAAAGACTCCACGTACTACGTTTTGAAATCCATTGCAATCTACATGTGAAATGACCGATAATATCTAGTTAAGTAACAATGAAAATAACACACAGCCAAGACAAATAGTTCCAAGGCATTTAGAATTACAAGCAGGTTGACGACTCAAATGATTTTTTGGATCATAAATACGAATTAATAAAAGAATGTTTATCAAACAGGAGTGTTACTTCTATGAGGGGGCACACTGCTTTTAGGAA
The DNA here is from genome assembly GCA_963942565.1 of Maea johnstoni. Lineage (NCBI taxonomy): Eukaryota > Metazoa > Annelida > Polychaeta > Spionida > Magelonidae > Maea > Maea johnstoni. The sequence goes on along the minus strand of OZ012689.1, from coordinate 47,208,014 downwards.
TGTTTAAGTGTATTCATTTCGCAAGGATGTTTGCATAAATATGCGAGAGATTGGCTTAATATCTGACAGAGAGTAGCGTATTGTATGTAAGCCGACGACCGACACTAACGACAATAATATGATACTTTTCATCCGTGTAGTATTCACCCCATACTAGTATTAGAAATTGATACGAGCCAAATCTACGCTGTTTAAGAGGCATATGTTTCACTAAGCATTAGTTGTATTCAAACCCTAGATTAATAATTAAGAAATTTGATACGTATTTTATAAAAGCCAATGTCCGGTCTTTATCACTGACAGCATATGATACTTTTCACCGGTGTATTCATCAAATATTAGAAAATCATACTAGGCAGATTTACGCTACTAAAGGGGTATATGTTTCATTACGGTATTAGTTGTATTCAAACCCTAGATTGATAATTAAGAAATGTAATACGTGTTGTGTATAGACCAAATTGGCAGGCCTTTATCACTGATGGCATGAGATACTTTTAATCCGTGCATTCAACCCATATTAGACATTGAAACGAGGCAAATTTACGCTAATAAAGGGGTATATGTTTCACTTAATAACTAGTGGTTTTAAAACCATAGATTAATAATTATAAAATGAAATACAAACCTGAGTTTCGTATTCCCCTCCGACACCTGGGGACCCCTGCTTTCGTGCGTCATACTAGAGAAGAATAAACGAATATCTATGACAATCGGAAGAAAATGGATTTCAGTACCAAAACAAAATTACATGTATCTAATTGAGCTCGATTTTTCTTCCACGATTCTCGAACTAACCTTTTTAAAAAAGAGTGGAAGGAACATGGTGAAACACGTATTGTTAGCAATTGCAATGCACGAGATAGAAACACGCAACCGTGAAGAAATTTAGTTCTCATCATAAATAGTTCCAAGGGGTCTTTCATTTGCAGAAGGACCATTGACAGCCCTCCACAACGCCGCATATTTACATAGCGACCATGCCAACCAGCTTGAGAACCCTGCGGAGTGTATATGTCTACATAACGTTGGTGACCAGATATTCATGAAATACTTCTCAGAAAAGCATATATGTAGCCATAATTCCTACATGTACATAGTAACATTGCTACAAAAATGAAGCTATTTGATGAGAAGATAAAGTACTGGGTAAAATGAAT